>APFE031389105.1:812-41039 GCA_000404065.3 Pinus taeda | reverse complement strand
TGGATCCCAAAACCGAGACTACTAGCTTGATTTTTCATTATGTTCCTTTCAATGTTACAATACATATTTATACATGTTGAAGCATCCAATACCATGGACTGAAAACCATGTGTGAAAAACCATGGACCGAAAATCGTCGCGTTCAAAACCATGGACCGAAAACCATCGCGTCCAAAACCATGTGCGAAAATCATGCACAAAACCATAGGTATGTCCACCGAGTCTAACATAGGGTCCAAAACCAAAATTTTCCAGGGCGTTGCCCCGGAACCCATAAAGTGGGGTTACTTGCACCCCTCAAACCCCCTGTGAACCCCCCCGCACCCCCCCCAAACTACGCAATGAAGGGGGTGCTCTGTGCCCCTTCTAACCCCCTGGTTAACTACGTGGGCTAGTCATGGAAAGAATATAACACAACCCAACATTAACTAACATTTGCCACACTTCAAAGCTTCTTAACTTCTTAAGTTAGCCCAAGTATAGTGATCTTGGATCGCTTTTCTTTTTAATCATGGAATTTGTTTTTTGAAAAATCACAATTAAATTCTTATTTTTTGAATGTTCGGTATACAACACTGGTCTTAATGGATGTTAGTCACCATCATCATATATATATATGTGTGTGTGTGTGTGTGTTTAAGATCAAATTAACTCTATGGATACAATATATAGAAAATTCTAGTATAAATTAACATTTGGTTGGCATTAAAATTAAATTAAAAAGAATTATTTGTCATCACAAATGAGAAAATTTGCATACAATGGTACTTGGTTGAGATTACATAGTATCATTGGAATTATTTTGATTGAGCTTTGTTATAGTTTTCCTGCAATGAATAGATGTTGAGTGGTGCTATTAACTATGATACTTTTAATAGACTAGACTCATTGTGAAGATCTTGATGCATAGCACATTCCATAATAGCGTGATACTTAGGAATTTATTCCTCCTCTCTAAGCCCCTTCCATCTAATATTTGGGGAAAACCCCCTCATCAACCCTATGATTATGGCCTAGGGACAATGACTCTAGTACCCAAAGTTTCCCTAGTACAGGATTGTTTTATAATCAGACCACTAGCAAGACAAGGGGTTCCATTATTTTTAGTGTATCATGTTCCACAAATGAATAGAGTAGCCAAGAGGGACAGGGAGAGATAAAATAGAGAGGATTTGTTAATTTTTGTAGAACATGGGATGGATGTCTTCTTTCTTTGTACTCATATCCATTTTCCATCTAGAGAAAGGGAACATAGTGGCCTCACCTTCTAGTTGGGTTTTCTCTCGAAAGGGTTTCCTAGATATTCCTTGTGTCAATCATGGTTTTTGAGATATTATTTATTTACTATATATTTCCTAGATAATTATAAATAGTAATATAAAAATCCATAAATCTAAAGAGAAATAAATCCTCATAGTGTAGATTTCAAATTTTTAAGTATAATTTATCAGATTTGTTTTGATAAACTACCTAATGGAATATTCATGGATTTTATGAATCATATTAGTATTATAGAAAGTTTCTTTGGTTATATTGTAGCTATTTGAAAAATATCTAGATAAGTGAAGCCAAAATTCATAAAATCCTTGTCATTTCAAATAAATATGTGAATAACCCCCATCACCCTGTAGAGGAGAGGTTTTCATAGTTGGAAGTGCAAGTTGCAGATAGAAGCCATAATGTGAATTTCCTTGTGGCTCCTCTAACCAATAATCTTGGTATATTTGGAGAATATGGGAATTGTAATGCAGAGGGAAGATTAGAGGGGAGATTAAGAAGTCATGAAGAAGTAAATAATCAACTACTGAAAGGACCCAAAAAAATTAATCATGTTTGAGTGTCATGAGTAATTGACAACCCCTGCTCAAAATTAAAGAAAAGGTTGATATGGAGCCATACAAATTTTAGATTAACATTTTAAAGCTACATAATTGGTTATAACAATTAGAGGTTTATTTCACTGTTCATCATATAGAACGAGAATAAAATATTTCATTTTCACAACTGAAATTAGAGGGCCATGCCCGAACCTTGTAAGAAACAAATATGAAGATCGTGAGGATGGAGAGATATCCTCTGGTGACCAAGTGGGAGTAATTCAAAACCCTCATGAAGTCAAAATTTATCCTTTTTGGGCATGTATAGGATCAATTGATCCAGTGGCAATAATATAGGAAAAATAAAGATCGGAATGTATAGGAGTACACCACAGAGTCCAGAAAGATTTCCATAATGATGAATTTCTATCCAAAGAACCTAGATAAATTCTTCACGTATATGAGGGGTCTACATGACCATACATGGAAACAAGTGATGTTGGTTAAGGCTAGCTTAGTGGATGAGGCCTGTGTGTAAGAAAAATACTAGAAGAAAGGGAAATCAAGTGGATGAAGGAGCACTAGGATTCTTCTAGGGAGGGGAAGAAGAAGTGGAAAAGAGGAAATATAAAAATATGACAACCAAAATACACCAATGTAAGAATCCCAACAACTACTAAAAAGCACTATAATATTGATGAGCATAGAGAGTAGAAGTCTTAGAAGTTTTATCTAGAGCTTAACTTGAAGAACAAAAGGAAATATAATAAAGAGAATAACATCATGGCATCTAATTTGACCAATTAGGTTTAAAGTATTACAAGAATGAATGGGAATATAATTTTTATGTCAGCGAAAAAGGAGGTGAATATGAGTATCCTTTAGTAATAGGAAGATGAATATATGGGAAAAACCTTCCACATAAAGATATAGGTCAAAAAGACAAAGATTGATAATGTATGTGACTCACGATCATAGTTGTATCTCATTGCAGCGAAGTTATTAAAAAAAATAGGACTAGACTTTTGTGATCATCCAAGCCCCCATCCATTGGGATGTGTAAATAGGGATGAAAAGTTAAAGGTAACAAAATAGTGCAAAATTATATTTGCTAATAGTGTTGCATTTATTAATGAAATAGAACTAGATGTAGTTCCCTTTGATGTATGTGGATTAGTGTTTTGATGTCCCTACATGTACATGTGAGATTAAATCTTCATCCAAAGAGATAAATAGTATCGAATGATCATGGATGGAAAATCACTCACCTTCAATGTGCATAAAGGAAAGTACAAAAATTCACTAGTAAGTGCCAACAAAGCCAAGAAACTGATCAGTTCTAGCAAGAGTTTTGTTGGGTGGTTTTTAGGAGAGAATTGGTCTACAAAAGAGTTAATAAGAGAAAAGACATCCCTGGAGGGGTGTACTAAGTAGAAAAAACAAAAGCATGAAGAGTTGGTATAGGTATATAGGTATGTGCTATGGTAGAGCAAAATGTTGCACCCAAGAGGGACATGGAGCAGGAGATCCAACTTTTATTGGACTTCCCATTACCAAATATTATGTTGTATAGGTAGTATGTTATAAAAGTGAGGGAAGTGGAAAATAGTCACAACAACTACTAGATCTATGTTTCATTTGACTAAGTAAATAACCATGTGGATCACTTATCCTAATAGTTCCAAAAAAGGATGAGACTTGGTAGTGTGTATTGATTACACGTAACTAAAAAATATTACACTCAAGAAAAAGGTACCCCCTACCTAGGTTTTGCCATTTGTATGATCAGTTGCAACAATAAAAATACTTTACCAAGTTGGACTTAAATTCTAGATATCATGAGGTTCAGGTTAGAGAAGAAGATACCTTAAAAGATTCCTTCAAAACCAAATTTTGTATGAGTGGTTAGTCATGCAATGTTTCCTATGTAATGCACTAACTATGTTTATACATATATTCAATTATATATTATAGATTTCTATAGATTCATTTGTTCTTATCGATTTCAATGATATATTGCCATGTAGTGCCACCTAGGAGAAGATTGTCTCACATTTAATGTTGGTTTTGGAGATGTTAAATAAGCACAAGTTGCTAGAAAATATAAAGAAATGTGAGTTTGTAGAACAAAATTTGGTGTATCTAGGGTATATGAAAGTGGAGGAGATTTGAAGATAGATCTAGTCCACATGGAGGACATCATCAAATAGTTTATTCCTACTAATGTTTCTAAGGTTAAGAGGTTCAATGGGGTGGAAAAGTACATGAGAGAATCCATAGCCTCATTTTCAACATTAGTAGCACTAGTCAATGCTATAAATATAAGTGGAAAGAGTTTATAGTGGGACAATATCTATAGAGGGACTTTGAGGAGACAAAAAAGAAAATCAATCAAGCACCAATTCTAGCATTACTAGAATGGAAACAACCCTTGCAAGTGGAGACAAATGCAAGTGCCTATTGTTAGGATATTCCGACACATAAGAAATATTTAAGTATAACTTGGTATAGTGTAGAGTTAGGTAAAGTGTGTTTCTTTACTATGTACTTTTATAACTTACAATATGACAGTCACGATATGTTCTAGATATTAAGTGATCTAATGGTTCATTCTCTCCTTGGTATTACCAACGCTTGATCCGTGGCTTAACACCCGATTGGTCCATGATATCTATTTAAAGAGCATGGAGGGTCATTTGTAGGGTGACCGTTCATGAGAGAAGCTTATGTAAATTTTCTTTCTTTTATTAATAAATTGCTTGAAGTGGTCCCGTTGGCTCAGGCCGTGGATTGTTTCCCTCTTTGACGGTTTTAACCACGTCAATAATACTAGTGTATTGATTTGTGATCTGTTTGTGAGCGATGTCCTCTGGTGTTCTATTTAAGGAACTTACCCTGTAAATTCCTACATGGTATTAGAGCTATTTGAGGGTCACATCCATTGGTGATCCAAATCCAAAGTTGGTACAACTACATTCGACTATCATGTCCTATATCTACTGTTTCTGACTGCTTTCGGGCTGAGAGGACTGCTCTATTGTGTTAGGAGCAACTGTTCTAGTGAGGAATCCCTTTCAGTTCACGCGAAAAGGTTTCTAGTATCTCTAGCTACGTCATTTTTAAGATCTGGAGGTATACAATCTTTATTTGCAGTTTTAGTTATTCATCTCCCTATTTATTTCGATTTATTTAGCTCTCTACTTTTTTATTATCAGATCTATATCTTTCATTTTTGTGTATGCTCTTTTCCCCACGACTCTGTGTGATCTAGGTAAATCAGCAACATAAAGGAAGGATTCTTCTCATGCATATGCTCTTTTTTGCCACACCTTAGTGTGATCTTAGAAAATTAGAAACATTGAGGAAAACATTTAGTTTCTGGTGAAAGCTAACTTCAAGCCATAAGGTTTGGTTTTTTTTTGCATGTCCGTGCTGGGTTGTGTGGTTTTTTGTTTTGCAAGCAAAAAGAGATTTTTCATGTAAGCATGCACCCCAAAGCTTCATTGACTAAAAGAAAACAAAACCATTCCTCTTTTCAGAAAATTACTAACCTTTTAAACTAGCTCGCTTGGTCCAAAGTTACTTTATGGGAATAGAGGTCTTGGGTTCAATTCTTTCTTTTTGTTGAGTTACTTTTTCAACAAGCACATGTAACTTATGTTTTTCCTCTTTCCAAAGTTACTTTATGAGAATAGAGGTTTTGGGTTCAAGTCTTTCTTTTTGTTGAGTTACTTTAGGAAAAAAACAAAAAACAAAAAACAACAAAAAAACAAAACCTTTCGCTTTTCAAAAAATTACAAACCTTTTAAACTAGCTCACTTGGTCCAAAGTTACTTTATGAGAATAGAGGTCTTGGGTTCAAGTCTTTCTTTTCGTTGAGTTACTTTTTCAAAAAGCACATGTAACTTGTATTTTAAAGTTACTTTATGTAAAAGTGTTCTTACCCATTATAAAATGTTCAAGTCTTTCTTTTTGTTGAGTTACTTAAAAAAAACAAAAAAAACAAAAAAACTTTCGCTTTTCAAAAAGTTACTAACCTTTTAATCTAGGTCACTTGGTCCAAAGTTACTTTATGAGAATAGAGGTCATGGGTTCAAGTCTTTCTTTTTGTTGAGTTATTTTTTCAAAAAGTACATGTAACTTATGTTTTAAAGTTACTTTATGTAAAAGTGTTCTCACCCATTATAAAAAGTGAGTCACTTATAATTCTAAAGTCTATTTATCTTTTATTTAAGTTACAATTTATTGAGTAGCTCATAAAGTACCATTGTAAAAGTGACTTTCACTTATTTGTAAAAGTGGATCACATAAAATATTTTTTTAAAGTGAGTTAATTAGATTAAGTTTGGAAAAGGTTTTTTTTTTTTTTTTAAATAACATTATCATTGAATTCTACACATTCACGCACTTCGTGAGCATCTTCAACAACGTTTCTTCAAAAAGCCATAACTTCTTCATCCGGAAGCCATTTTCAAAGCCGTTTTTTTTAATCTGCCTAATTTTTTGAGATCTTTCCATTGGAATACTTTGTTTCAACATCTACAACATCAATTTTTGTTAAAATGAAAAGTCCATGCCAAGTTATTCTTGACAACACCAACTACTTCCAATGGTGGTGCTACATTGTGGATTTACTTAAAAGTAAAGGTATTTACAAAATAGCCTCAGGCCAAGAAACTAAACCTAAAGATGAAGATAAGACAACCAAATGGGAAAATAGGCAAGATCAAGCACATGGGTTGATAGGGATGTCTATTTCTCCAGACCTTAGATTCCATATCACAGAACTTGATACGCTTAATGAGGAAATGAAATGACTCACTAAACTTTTTGGAATTAAAAATGAAATTAGGTCCCATCAACTCGAAAATGAGTTGCTTATGCTGGACCCCAATAATTTTTCTTCCATTGAAGATTTTTTGTCCAACTTGAAGACCCTTAGAATTCTTTTGGAAGGTGTTAAGGTTAAGAAAGAAGATGGTAACCTTATTTATTCCATTCTTACTAAGTTGGGACCATCCTACTCTATGTTTGTTTCCACCTTCCATTCTACTAGAGAAGCCTTTATTTCTCAAGGACAAGACTACAAGTCCCCCTCTTTTGATTCCTTTTGTGATTCTCTAATAAGAGAACAAGAAAAACTCTTACATCTTGGTCTTCTAAATCTTGGAAAATTTTCTAAGAAAGCCTTAGCTACCCAACAACAACCAAATTCAAATAATCCTAAGAAACAGTATCCTACAAAAAATAGTCCTAAACCAAACAAGGGTCCGAAGTAATTTCATTCTCAAAATGAAAAATCAATTCAACATAATGATAAGGCAAATAAAAACAAAGGGAAGAAGACTGATAGGCATTGCAACTTTTGTAATCGAGATGGCCACTTCGAATCCAAATGCTTTAAGAAGATGGAAGCCTTAGAAGCAGTAAAGAAGAAGCATAACATCCATTTGGAGCACTCTTCAACTTCATCCTCAGGAATAGCACTTTCTACTTGTGGTTTTCAAGCATCTTGGTCTGGCTATGCACTAAATGTATCTTCTTCTTCTCATTCTCATGAGTGGCTCATTGATTCTGGAGCTTCTTATCACATGGCCAAAAACAAAGCCATGTTTTCTTCTTTAAATGATTGTAACACCTAAAATATATATGTTGGTGATGATAGATCTCTTAGTGTTGTAGGGACTAGAACTATTCATCTAGACAATGGTCAATTTAATGATGTATTATGTGTTCCAAGATTATCTTGCAACCTTCTATCTGTATATTAGATAAATCATTCAGGTGAAGATAAAATCGTTGAATTTTCACTTTGTGATATTGTAATTAAGGACCTAAGAGATCCTAGACATATTTTAGCTACTGGCATTGCTGATGATTCTACAAGGTTGTATAAATTTAACAAATTTGGGTCATCAACTCTTCGCTCGGTGTTTGTTTCTCATAATGATGAAGTGAGAAAACTTTGGCATGAGCGATTTGGTGACTTAAACTATCACTCCCTTCAAAATATATGTAAAGAAAATATGGTGACAGATCTTCCTATCATATCTTGCAGAGATGGTGTGTGTTTCGGATGTGTATTCAGAAAACATCATCGTGATAGTTTTGAAAAACGTGCCTCTTGGCACGCCTCAGTCCCTCTACAACTTGTGCATAGTGATTTATGTGGTCCACTTCCAGTTGTTTCATTTTCTGGCTACAAGTATTTCTTAACTTTCATTAATGATTTCTCCAAACGCTCTTGGGTATACTTCTTAAAACTCAAGAGTGAGTATTTAACGTGTTCTTGGCCTTTAAGGCCTTTGTTGAGAAACAATTTGGACATCAAATTCTTAAGCTAAGATCTAATAATGGCAGAGAATATGTTAACAAAAAATGGATCAACTTTTGCACTAAGCATGGAATTCAAATGCAACATACTATTCAATATACTCCACAACAAAATGGTGTAGCTGAAAGGAAGAATCACACCTTCAAGGAAATGGCTAATTGTATGCTTCAATCTAAAGGAATTAGTCTTAATTTTTTGGTAGAAGCAATTAACTATGCAAATTACATAGTAAATCAAACCCCTACTAAGGTTTTAAAGAATATCACTCTATAAGAAGCATGGAGGTCAATTAAACTAGATGTAAGCCACTTTCCTTTTTTGGAAGTGAAGCATGGGCCCATATTCCAGATGAGAAACATACAGTTTTAGAACCTAAGAGTGAAAACTGTGTTTTTGTTGGATATTCTAAAGATGTCAAAGGATAAAGACTTATTCCAATTAAGCCCACAAATGTTATCATTAGAAGAGATGTAAAGTTTTCAGAAAATATATCAGCCTACGAGCCTAGTTCGATGGACGTGCCGCCTCTCCCTATCCCTTCTACTTCTGAAAATATTTCTTCTTTAGATGATGATAGCGAGGATGACAATCCTCCCCCACCTTCTCAAGATTCTACTTCATCTCCTCGGCTTCCAAAATGGGTCCATGCTACTCGAGATGTAGCAGGTGCTCTTGTAGGTGATCCTACAGATTAGCGACGTACACGTTCTCAGTTGGATAGAGCCTCTTCTTTATTGGCTCAAGCTTTAGGGAATTGTGATACTGACACCTTTGCAGAAGCTTCAGGCCATCCATGTTTGGAAACAACTATGAATGAAGAATATTGTTCATATTGCAAAATGATACATGGGATCTTGTTCCTCTTCCAAAGGGATGAAGATTTGTTAGATGCAAATGAGTGGACCAGATGGAAAAGTTGATAAACATAAATTTCGTCTTGTTGCTAAGGGTTTTTCACAAGTTGAAGGCATTGACAATACTAAAACCTTCTCCCCTGTTGCCAAAGTGAACTCTATCTGCCTTTTTCTTTCCCTTGCTACCTCTTTTGAATGGGAAGTACATGAGATGGATGTTAAATCTACCTTCTTGCATGGGGACTTGCATGATGAAATCTATATGGAACAATCTCCTAGATTTACACAAACAGAATCCAACCTTGTATGTCAACTTAAGAAATCTTTTTATGGTCTCAAGCAAGCCCCTCGGGCTTGGTATGGCAAAATGGATAGCTTTCTTTTAGATACTGGCTTTTTTAGGTGTCATTCTGACAATATTTCCTACACCAAGAAAGTGTGTAAGTCTCTTATCATTATTTTTATTTATGTTGATTATCTTATCCTTACTAGTAGTGATCCCAACCTTATAAACCATGTGAAGTCTAGCCTTAAAAAACAGTTTTAAATGACAAACCTAGGACACTTGCATTACATTCTTGGTCTTCAAGTCTTGCAATCCAAGGAAGGTATTTCCATTATGCCTGTGATCTTCTATGCCACTTTCACATGGAATACTATAAACCAACCCCTTCTCCCTTTCAGTCTAGAGCCAAACTTTCAGTCACTTGAACTTCTCCTGAAGTTGATGCTACCTTATACCATCAGCTTGCAGGAAAACTTTTGTATCTGATCCATACTCGTCCTAACCTTTCCTTTGTTGTTGGCCTTATTGCTTGATTTATGCAAAACCCACATGAAAGTCATTAAAAAGTAGCTAAAAGAATACTTCGCTGTGTTTGAGGTATAGTTCAGTTTGGGATTCATTACAGTCCAGAAGCATCTCCTCTATTGACTGGTTTCATTGATTCTGATTGGGCTGGTGACCCTAACGATCAGAAGTATACTGCAGGTTATGTCTTCACTCTTATTTCTTGACTTGTCACAAGGGCTTGCAAGAAAAAAGTGTCATTTCTCTTTCTCAAATAGAAGTGGAGTATCATGGCATCATAGAAGCTACTAAATAAGCCTTGTGGCTTTGTCAGATCCCATCAAAGTCTGGCTTTCAACGGCAACATCCAAATACACTTTAGTGTGATAATAAAAGTGCCAATCAACTATGAAAAGATCCAGTCTAACATTAGCATAGAAAACACATTGAACTACACATGCACTTCATCGGAAAGCTCATTCATGGCCATGTTCTTGAAGTGAAATATTGTTCAACCAATGATTAAGTTGCAAACATCTTTACAAAGGCTCTCACAGAGGCGAAGTTTACTAAACTTCTATTTTTGGTTGGAGTTCAAGAAGTTGTCACTAAGGGGGATAGGCTCTAATGCCTCTTTCCTTCTCCTATTTTGTCATATTTGTACATCCTTTAATCCTATCCCAAGTTGTTCTTAAGTGGGGATGTTAGGATATTCTGACACATAGGAAATAGTTAAGTATAACTTGGTCTAGTGTAGAGTTAGGTAAAGTGTGTTTCATTACTATGTACTTTTGTAACTTACAATCCAACAATCAAGATATGTTCTAGACATTAAGTGATTCGACGGTTCATTCTCTCCTCAGTATTATTGACACTTGATCTATGTCTTAACACCCGATTGGTCCATGATCTCTATTTAAAGAGCATTGAGGGTCACTTGTAGGGTGACCATTCATGAGAGAATCTTATGTAATTTGTTTTCCTTTTATTAATAGATTTCCTAAAGTGGCTATGTTGGCTTAGGCCGTGGATTATTTCCCTCTTTTGGGGTTTTAACCATGTCAAGAATACTGGTGTATTGATCTATGATGTGTTCGTGAGCGGTGTCCTCTGGTGTTCTATCTAAGGAACTTACCTTGTAAATTCCTACACCTATGCTATGGGAAAAGTCTTGATGTATGGAGGAAGGCCTGCATGCTACCATTCACAAGTATTTCATGGGGAAGTTATTAACTACCATACCTACAAAAAGGAGATATATTTCCTATTAAACATTGTGAAGAAGTGGAAAAATTATGTAATGGGAAATGAGATAATAATAAACTCATATTACTAGCCACTAAAATACATATATGATCAAATTAATATATAGTAAACCAAGCATTACAAGTGGATGGGATTTCTACAATATCTTGATTTAGTGATTATGTATAAGAAGAGAAGCATAATGAAGTTGGATGACATGCTTTCAAGGCCATGAACATCAAGGATCACAACTTTCGGAAATCTGATCCACATGTATCCATTCACCCATGATGCATATAGAGAATCAAATTTGAAAGGATGAGGACTTCATGGAGGTATTTCATTAGTTTTAGATCCAGAGTCATGTGCAATATGGACGCAACACCATTAACTACCATCTCCACAACGAGTTACTCTATAGGTTGGATATGTTATGTGTTCCTAAAGGTGAGCGATTGTAACTGATTAGAGAGGCTCACACATATATGTGTATTTTCTAAACATGCAAGAATAGGTAGCTAGGCTCATAAGAATATGCATCCTTTGTTTTACTATCTAGCCCAGTAATAGAAAATGTGGCATATATCATCCCTTACCTATACCCACTCATTTCTGAAATAAAATAACCATGGAATTTGCGAATGATTTAACGACATCCAAGACGATACTCAACTACCTATTCATGGAAATTAATAGGTTCAATAAGATGTCTATTTTGATGTCCTATAAAAACTCCATTAGTGGGAAAGAAGCAAAAAGATTATTCTTTGGACAAATATAGGTACACTTTGGGATAACAAGGAGCATCATTTCAAACAAGGACACAATATTTCTCAATGAATTTTAGACTACATTGTTGGACAATATGGACACAAAATTGGAGAGGTCTACAACATTCTATCCACATGTAGATGGATGGATAGAGGTAGTAAATAGGACTTTGAAAAAAAAAATTAGGGGTTATCTTCATACACATCCAAAGACCTGGGATGGAAACATGGTATTGTTGTAGTTGTTAGAACCCCCACCAAAAAATTTCTTGTATTCTAATTTTGGATCCTCATTTTGGTTTTGTGAACTGTCATTTTGAGTTTCTCAAGTCATCATTGGTCCTATTTTTCTATGTTCTATGTCATATTCTAGTAATCTCAAGATCCTAAACTTCCAAAAAGTATATGCCTAGATTTTAGCCCTTAGTTGTGCACTTCAACTTGGCAGTCACGTCTTGCTAGTCACAACTACATACTCCTTGATGGTAGTGACTATGAATTCCTTGACAGTAGAAACTACACAATTCTCTCTGATAGTGAAATTTTCCTCTTCTTGTGATAGGAAACTGCATAATTCCTCGTGGTAGATAAGTGCATAGTCCCTTGTGCGAGTGAACTATAAAATTCATAGAGATCGTCAACTGTGCATTCATTTAAGATATGCATTGTGCACTCCCTATGAATAACTACTACACATGACTTTTCAATAGTGTGGCACACATTCCAAAGTTGACTCAGCCAGAAGTAGTAGCTAACTAACTCTAACTCCTAGATTTTCAACATGTGTGTGCAAAATTCTAACCGTAGATCTATGAGTTCTCACCTATATAAGTAGCTAGCCTAGAGCTCATTCTCACACTCATTTTTGGAGATTTTGGTTCATGCGTGCTACTATGTTAGGTAAGTTTCATAATTGTCACATTTTGTTTCTTTGATTGTCACTTTTTTCATTTTTCCTTTCACAACCATCGATTTACCTTGATTTTTGCATGAAAAGTGTAATTTTTTCTATATTCATATATTTCATGTGTTATTCCTCCCTTTCATATTTCCTTTCTAGAATTGTTTCATATTCCATGACCCTTCACATTCCAGTAACTATTGCAAATCTATCTATTTATGCATATTGATCTTCTTTCAATCCTCATCAATTTTTTTATCCATACTCAACTAAAATATGACTTTATTTTCCTCCTCATCACTACAATTTAGTATTTATTAATCTTTACTCCCTATTGATAAAATATGTACAACTCTTAGAATCTGCCTCCCTTCAACTATGCATTATGTAATTCCAATCCACAGTGATATCTCCCTTTCCCACTATGATTACGCACTATGTAATCACTGGCTCCAACTATGCAATGCACACTTCTGGCCAATAGTCTATCACCTTCTTCCCAATTTTGATGTGAACTATGTAATCAAGGAGCCCTCTCTCTCTTAGCAACTACACATTGTGTAATAACAAGACCTAGCCTCAAACATTTCCTCTAGCAATCAATATTATGCAGTCTCTCCTCTTATCCATTGTACATTATGCACTTCTAGTGAGCAGTAAGGTCTCTCCTCTTATCCTTCCTCTCGGTGATCTTTTCTTGCATGTGATTATCTGTGGGACTAAATTTGTGTTGCCATGATGCATTTCAACTTCCAGGTGTTTCTAATCTTTAAGACATAAATTTAAATCAATGTTAAGAGATCTAGATTCCACAAAGTGGCTTCTAGCTATCTAGTGTTACCATTTGTAGAAGTAGTGAGATTAATCTTGTAGGGTTTAGCCTCCAAGAACATGATCCTTAGAAGTGCGAGTGGTCAAGTGCTCGCAACATATTATCCACATGATCTCCATGCATACTACAAGCTTCCAAATCAAGAAGTATATTTGAACTCATAGTATTATGCACCTTGGGCATATTTGAATACTAAGGATGTGATTAGATCATGGTGACAAGAACCAACCAATTTTCTCCAAAATCCAAAGGGGATATACAACATCAAACCATTGAAGAAATTTACCATTACCTCATGGAAATGTGTTGTAGATTGTATGGATGGGAAAGCACTAAATTTTGTGAAGAAGGATGGATCTACATGTTTTACCTAATTGGCATAGGGGGGAATATCCTCAATTAGTTAGATATACTTTCCCAACAGCTCTAGATTAATGAATTGAAGGAAAAGAAGGATTCAAAAAGTGGGAAAACTTGGTTCTTCATATCTTCATACCTACTTGATGGAATATGCTCAAGAAACAAGATTCTAGGGTCTATTTTGGAATTGGTCTCAATAAGATCTCCTTGTCAACATATATTACAAGTTTCTCTCATAATTAAGTTATAGAGGAGCTTATGACAAAATATCTAAGAACTTATTTTTTGTGCTCTATCAAATGATTTGTTAAGAAGAGGCACCCTACATGACTAAATAAGTAAAGGAAGTATATGTGGAATTTGCAAATTGGTTCACTTCTTCCTAGGGAACCTATATCAGGGTCTTTGGTTACAAAACATCACCATATCACTTACTTAAGTCACCATAGCCTCTCCTTCCTTTAAAAGTGGGGTCATACAATTTGAAGAGTCTGAAGGCTGTTGAAGAAGAATCTGTAGAACTTAGCACCTAATGTTCGGTGAAATGAGTTTTCATTGATACTACCCCAGGGGAGTATGAAAACAACACTATTCTAAGCTACATTTCACTTGGGCATATGTTCCTCTCAATCTAGAAGATGAGGAAAAAATGAAGAATCGATACAACGTTTCCAAAGAAATGAGACCAAGTGATGAGGCAGGCCCCTCTAACACAACTCATATAGCAGATCTTGTGCAAGAAGTAGACCAACAAGAAGTTCCCATTCAAGATAGTGTTATTAATCTAAAGAGGAAGATCATGAATGATATTGAAGAGGGGATGAGTGAAAAAAATAAGGATAATTCTAATACAAAGGACATAGTTGAAGTGGAGGAGCAAAGAAAGGAAATTGAAGAAGCTTGGAGGAGGCGATACGAAGAGAAGTAGAAATGGGAAGCGGAGTAGAAACTCGAAGAGGAAAAAAAATAGGAGAATGAAAGGAAATATGAAGAAGAATATATTAATAAGAAGAAAGAATACATGAAAAGAGGAAAGGAAGTGTTGAAAAAAAATAAAGAATAAGAGACAAGAAAGAAATAAGGGGAAGGTGTCTTGAAAAAGAAAAGAGAAGAAGAAGAATGAAAAAAGTTATTAGAAGAAGAAAAAATTAGGAGACAAGAATAGGATATAAAGGCCCAACAAGTAGATGAATAAAAAACTAGGATGACCAAAAAGTAGATATTATGTTGATTGCAGAAGAAACAAGTTATCGGCCCTCGCCACCTCTTACTAGTGGCCATATCAGATTTAGTGGGATGGCAATAGTTTCTCCTCTATATCATAGGATCGTGGACGTTTAAAATTTAACCTTCACTCAACTAAAGAGAATAATAGTACAAGAAAAAGGAAGGTATTTTCCAAATGATCTTCATCACTCTGTCACCATTACAATAGATAGGGCAATTGTGTTGAATACTAGCAAGAATATAAGACCAATTGGAACTACAAATATAACCTTTTCCAAAGCCACTGAGGAGAATTTTGATTACCTAGTGAGAGAAAATGAAATATTAGCAAAGGATCTAGCTTCAACAAGGAAGCAATTTGAACATCTCATTTCTGAGAATCAAACATTGTCTTCCACTAGTGCTAGTAGAATTGAATTGAAGGAAGAGATACTTGAATAGATCAAGCCCTTGGAAGAAACTATGAAGTAGTTACATGATGAGATGTACACTCTTTATGTATTAGTGGTTATCTTACATGATCTAAAAAAAAGTTAATATAATATGGTGAAGATGTTCAAAGCATCTTACACAACCATAGATGTGATCCAGGATTGCGGCACCAAATATTTGAATACATCTATAGTGCTAATCAGAAAGAGTAGATAGGATGCATAAACATATAGAGCATAGATCAACATGTTTTATAGATTTATGAGCATATCCCAACTTATATTACCAATTCCATAACAACATATTCATGATTGTAAAATGGATTTGACTCCTTGATCAAGATGCATAAGATTCCTTCTATTGGTACATTTACAAAGCTAAAGAGAAGAAGAACCATGAAACAACAAATAGAATATTGATTGTAAAACATCAAACAAGAGATGATTTAGGATGATCTCATGGAAACCAAACAAAATATTATACAATATGTGACCATGCTAGCAAAGATACACATGAATTTAATTATGTTGTTGAGCACCATTCAAACAAATTCCAACACCATATATCCAAAAGCATTGGAGGGGAGAATGGAAAATTTTATACAATCCAGATGCACCATAGTTACATGTTACCATTGCCAAGTTACCATTTCCATAAGCTAATGCATCATGTATTACTCTGTCTTATAGCTAGTAGCCACATTTTTTGTTATTGTAATTTTGTATTTCGAAAAGAATAAGAAAATGGAAAATGTGTAAAGTGTGAGTCCAAGAATCACATATGGAATATGAAGAGTCATTAGGTATGTCAAAGGTTAAAGAGAATCTAAAAGAAAAATATAAGCTCAAGAGTCATGAGGGAGCTCAAGAGTCACAAAGGGAGGTGAAAGGTTGCCTCACTTGTTATAAATAAACCCTCATAATGCAAGAAAAGGGCTTGGATTTTTTGAGAGCTAGCCTTGGCTTCTCTAGCTTAGCATAGGAGAGAAGATAATTCTTTGGAGAAGAAAGTGGTGGATTCATGTTCCAATATTGGGGCTAGTGTTTCATCATTGTAATTGTGTACTTAAAACTTTATCTTAATCATTAAAATATCTCAGAGACAATGGACTTGCATACATGTATCATGGATTTTGTAAGAAAGTTCATTTAATTATTGTGGTATATGTTATTACATACATGCTAAAGAAAATGAACTATTTCATTAGCTTTAGTATACATCTTGTTGAATGTGTTTTATTATTTTCTTTCATGATCATTATTATCTTGTGAAATATTTTGTGTGTTAACTAATGAGTATTTCCATTATCTTGTGTGTTTCTTTGAGGATAATAATATTAATTTCCTTCTAGATATTGCTCTTTCTTTCCCTTTGAGGAAGTCCCTTTTATACATTGCAATTGGTGTATCACAAAGCTTGCTCACTTGCTGAAATCAAAGTTATGTGCACGATCTCTTGTGCTATTTATTGCAGCCAAGGCATATCCCTAAGACCACTATAATGGAGGTCGGTCCCATATTCCAAATGAGGATCCTATACTTTGAGGTATAATTGGGACTTAATACTAGGGAGACCCACTTATTGTTGGCAGTTTCCAACACCATCAATAGGTTTTTGGCACCATAAGGAGGGCAAAATGACAAGATGAGATCGTAAAGTTTGGTTTCAATATTTCAGATTAAATGGTTTCCTCCAAAATCTTAATCCAATGCTTTTTTTCCTTAGGGGTCTCCTCAATGAAAATCTTTGGATACTCTAATTCAAAGTTCAAGATGTTGTTGAACTTGACATGGAATCCCACAGTTGGAGAATTGATGTTCCATTTTGAACATCCATCTGTATAAGTATGATGTGCATAATGAATTCATGGGTGAGTTTCTTCACTCACATAGAGTTGCCATCGACCATGATTTGAAATATCCACATGAGGTGTTCTATTTTGAGAATGTGATATTTCTCCTATGAAATGTATTTGCATAGATGTGTTACTGATACTTGATATTATTTATGATATGCACATTCGAATGCTGCTTTAGCATGAGATATTCCATGATATCTTGGATGAGAGGCCCATAACATGACCAAGGTTGATCATGATATTGCCAGCATAGCTAGTTGTGAGGCAGGATACAAAAGCTCCTTAGAGAGTTATTTGAGCATGATCTAGATATGACATGGATACCATGGATACAATGTGATGATCTAATTGGGAGTAAGTCCCATATTTGTAGTTGGGAACGAGATGCTCTCATATATTGAGACAATGCAGTTGTTCAAAAAAAGCTTAGGCTTGTGGTTGGCTCCTCCATGAAAGGGAAGATGATTAAGGTATTTTTTTGTGATTTATATGATTATATATGATTTTCCATGATATTCGATTTCAATTTCTATATGAACATTAAATAACTACTATTGAGACAAGATGATGTGCGAAGCGCTGATTGAGGAAATTGAGCATACTCTCCCCCACCCTGCTTTAGCTCCCAGGGTGAGGAATTAAGATAGAGGGCTCCTTGGGTTGAGGGAACTCTAGACAATAGGGTGTTACCTTATCTGTTACCCAAGGTTGAAGAATGATTATCCCCTATCTTCATAGGGCTGGAGAATGCTTCTCCCCTCTTGATATTTGCAAAGTATACCCTAGTTAGCATCATACCCTCAAGCAAGCCAGCTTGATGGGAATGTCATTCCTCATTTTGGACATTGAGTTGAGATTGTACTTGGGGTGTATAACCCAAGGTGATTATGATGAAAGTGTTCTACCACTAATGGGAATATCAGTAGGAAATAGGATGGGTTGAGATAACCCTACACGATATCAGGTTGATATTGAGCTCCTTGATGAGATCCCAGGATCAAGATACACTCCCCTATATGTTTGGATATCATATTGTTAAGATATGTGGTTGTATATGTATAGCTCCCCCATGAGAATCTGGGTCAAGATGTGTTCCCCGATGAGATTCTAGGGTTGAGGGTGTGTTCCCCTATGAGGAGAGTTATCCTATTGCTCAATATAAGGTGATAGTTATATGCTCCCATATATCAGATGATTTGGGGTAAAAGTGTCCCATATGACCTTCCCCACTATCATAAATATGAGGTGAGAGTGTCCCATAGGACCTTCCTCATTGTCATTGCATTTTGGGTTGACTAGTAGCTCCCCAAAATGGTTCTATGTTGAGACATGCTCCTTGATGATATGCTTTCCGATTATGATGTGTGTCGTAGATCTTACTCCTCTCTCGTATTTCTGAGTAGCATCCTGATGATATTTATAGGTAGCAGCCCACTGGTATTCTGGGTAGTAGCCCGTTAGTAGAGATTCCATATAGAAGCATGATGGATAGAGAATGCTAGATTGAGCTCCCCTCTAGTAACAAAATCTTCTTCTTTTATAGTAGAAAATGTTTTAGAAGTTAGAGTTGAGAAAAGATAGTCAAGCATTACAACTTGACAAGGCACAAATATATGGTCAAGAATGAACAATAAAAAGATAGACAATAATAAGCAAAGGATAGATAGAGATGTACAATGATGACTTGTGATTATGAGACAATTGAGATGGGCATGGCGCAATGACTACATGATAGAGATGATTTGTGATGATATGTGATGAAAGTCAAAGATTCCAGAATGGTATATTGTTTGATGGATAGATATTGGTAGTTGGAATTCTCCCTAGTTGAGAGGGAGTGTTCATTTTTATTAATTGGGGAAAAATTCCACCTTAGGAAACTCAAATGACTAAGATAATGATTTCATTAGATTCCCATTTTCAAGAGGACCAAAATCAACCTAAAGATCACCCAATTTCATCAAGTGGAACTTAAGTTATGAATTAGTTTATTCGCACGTGTATTATGGAATGGGTCGGCCCTAACCACATGAGTAACTGCTTGGGTCAGTCTTAACCCCATGTGACCCCTCAGGAAATGCTATAAGTAGAAGAACCTCAAGATCATTTGGACACACACATATTCTCTTCTCTTTTGTGTTGGTTCGCATAGGTTTGACATAAGGAGTTCGCTATAGGGTCCGAGATAATAGACGAAAGGTTCGCTCTGGGTTACTATCTTCTAGATCTCGGTTGCTGACACATATATGAGGTTTTTGGTCCTTATTCGCAGGAATAGAGTGGGTAAGAGAGTGAATTTTTCTCTCTAGTTGTTGGGAGGCATTTCATAGGGAGAAACTTTGGGTTTAGAGACATGTCAGAATTTCGGTCCCTCATTGCTGGCCTTAGGTAGCCCAGGTAGCGAATTTGTCAGTTCAGTCACTCGGATAGCACTACGAGGGTGTGGCTTTGACTTGTTGTTCACTTAGACAACATGGAAAGAGAGTGACTTTGGTTCTTCTATGTTCAGGGTCTTAGTCATAGGCACAGAGACCACCTGGGAGTGACTTTGTTGTTACAGTCGCTTGAATAATGTCTCCGTGAGTGAAACTTTGAGGTTTTTAGTCACTCAAAAACAGTCTGATGAGAGAAACACAATTCAAATCTGGGGTTTTGGCATCTCATCATTGAAGATCTTTGGATCTGGGTTTCTCTATTGCAGATCTATGCATATAGGTTTCTCTGCTACAGATTGGTGGATCTGAGTTTCCCTGTTGTTATGATAGATTTGTAGATTTGTAGTTCTGGTTTATTGTTACCTACTAGTGATCTTATGTATTGGGCTCATTGTACTCACTACTGTAAATTTTTATGATGATCTAAGACGAACAAGAATATTTGCAAGGGTTCCCCCCATAGTGGGATTTTCCCTGATTGTAGACCAATCTTTGTGTCTCTATATGTGTGCATTTTTTCTTCTACTTCTACTTTTATATTCTGCTGCATTGATGAGATGGTGATGTTGTTTCTTTCTATTTTATTACACATGTTGATGTATAATACTATAGATATGAATAATTAAATGATGATATGTGTTAGCCTCACTCTCATGTGTTTAAAACAATTATTAGTCTGAAATAATTAAATTAATTAAAATAAAAAAAGTTGGATTTAATCCTACCTTTCTAGATTGAGTTTGTTCCTCATGGTTAGGAGTCAGTTTAGGCCTAGTTGGTTGAGAGATTCTCTCCAAATAGTTGGGCTCCTAGATTACTATGTTGTTGAGATCTTTGCACAACCAAAGAGTCTAAGATAGATGCACTATCTTGAGAAAAAATTCCTCATGCCTTTATATGTGTATCATAAACATTATTTGTACATTAGATTGAGAGTGTGAGGAATATAATACAGTGAGGCTTTGGACTTTTCTGCCATGTTTTCTTCAGTGTTTATATCTCTGGAAATTATGTGATTTTTTTCTCTTTAATATCCTTCATGCGGTATCAAAGCCATATGGGCCTACGACTTGGCCCCTTCCAAGCTAAGGGAAAAGTAGAATATATGTATTTGTTTTGAGTTATGCATGAGACAAAGCTATGTAGAGTTAGAAAGAATGATTTGAAGGTCAAAATCAGTGGATTGAATAGCTTTAGTTTTGGCTTCAACTTCAGAGTGCTCCTCCGAGAGATCATATTTAGAATTATCATCAACCTTCATTGGTACAGTATGATGCCCCTCATCCCAATTGCATGGCAGTATGGAACCTACACAAGGATGGCTACCAAGTATTCAAAGATGCACCGAATTTGCATTTTTAGGATTTCATATTCAGGGGTTTGAAGTTTCAACCCTTCGTTTACCACTGTACATACATCCATAGTTTTAGTTTGGATTTTCTCACATTTGACCCTAAGGGCGGTGAGCATGTTTACAATGATCACAGTATTGGTGATCTGATTGGTGAGCTCGATCAGAATACCATAATTCTCCATGATATCAATGCAAATATTGGTGACAGAGAAGAGGTTCATGAAATTGAATTAGTGTTTGAAGTACTATCAAACAAGGACCGTGAATAGGTTTTTGTCTGGAGGGGTTTTTATGGTGGCACCTTAGCCATACAGACCCATAATTTCACCTCATATCTACATCAATGACATTATCTATTTCAATCTCTAGCTAACATTTCACCTATAGTTAAATCTACAGCCTCAGAGGAGATCGAAAGTTGGATGAATAACTGCAACAAAACATAGTTTTTGATGTTGGCAATGGTTGTTGGGGTCTTGGTTGTAGCGTATAAGGACAAGGGTCTGAGAAATGTAGGCTCTGAGGAACGTAGGTTTTGAAGCAAAACAGGATTACTCTAGTTGGAGGAGATGTATCAAAGACCTACCACCAGAGTTAACTCATAGTTAGTGAGCAGTAACTCGCAACATTATTGTTGGTGGTTATATTAAACCAACAGAATCTAGTGAAGACCTGAGCTGAATTGAAGAAATTGAGCACCAGGGCATGGTGATTCGATTGGTGCAAATATGGATATGGCGCGGTGTTGTGATGGGTATGGTGCAATGTTGTGATGTGGTAACATGAAGTGTTGTGATACTTGTGGAATGAAAGAAAGCCAGAGTGTCCAGATCCAGATTCTAGCGTGAGCCAATAGAAACCAATAATAGCCAACAGGAGCTAGAATTAGCTAGCAACAAGCTAGGGTGGAGCATTCTCCGAATATGCATGGATGAAGGATTTGGAGGAGGAACGCTATGGATCTTCTTAGGTTGTGTGGAATAGAACAAGAGGAGGAGGTGTAGTGAAGATTGGTGCGGTAGCAAATGTGATGAAAAATTGCAGCATGAGCCAGCATGGTGTAGTGAAAATTTCGCGAGCCAATGCTAAATGCAACAAGAAATTTTTTTATTCTGCTTATACAACAAAATACCAAATTAAATCCAGCCCAACCCAACCCGGGAGGCAAGTTTAAAATTTGTTTAAAAGGTTTTCCAAAGTTTAAAAAAAAAAGACTTGTAGTCAAAGTTGAAAGGGTCATAGTTTTCCAAAGTTAAAAGTTCTAATATTTTAAGAAGAGTGGAAAGTATAGGCGGGATGAATGGATTTCAAAAAAGGAAAACATTAATAACTTTTTATAAAGTAACTTCAAAAAAATCATTACATTATTTCTAAGAAAATCATGATCATAAATTCTTTTTAAAGAGTAAATTTTTATGAAGAGATCATAATGTAATAGTGAGGGCATATTTTATAATTTTTGGATAGATAAAGAATTGTCTATTGTTTGTAATTTGGAGAGATAAGGGAATATTTTTAAACTCATTGTTGTAATCCAAAGTAATGTTTTACTTTGAGAGAAGTTGATTCAATGAACATCTATTGTTTGAAGGAAATTTTCTTCTAAGGAGTTCTAGAACACTGAGAAAATACCGTGATGATGTAAAAGTTGATGTACCTCGATATTTAATAAGACAAAAAATTGTGGTGTTGAAGTGTCCTAGATCTGTTTGAAATTGAATAAGGGGATCTTAAGTACACCATGTGTATGTTTTTGATGGCACATGATTCTTGATGTTGCTTATTTTTTGTGTCTAATTTTTACACTATCCTTCTGATATGGTACACATGGAGTACACAAAAAATTAAACAAGTGTATGCACATAATAAATTCTCTTCAAGCTTATGTAATCAAGCAAACTACAAGCAATCAAGAAGTAGAAACACATAATCAAGTTTTCAAAGACGATCCTACATTGACATCCAATCAAGTTAATGAACTTGTCATCTATATCAACAACATTTGCATCAAATCAATTTTTTTTTTTTGAAAATGAACTTGCACCATTTTGTTTTTAAGAATAATCTCAATACAAAACAATATCTTGCAAATCATAATTTCTAAGTTAGCTTGTAATCAAATTCAAATTGAGTTGAATTGTAAGGGTGCATTCTCGGTTGAAATAGACACCCAAGCTTTGAATTGATTGGGAATAAATTAAGCCAAGTGAGTCCATTGTTTTTAACTAAGTCATTCTAATCATTGTAAGTGTTTCTCTTGGGTGCATTTTTCAATAGTATTTGACATGGTCCTTCTTCTAATAAAACAAGTGAGTGGGCTCAAATCTAAAGAAAACAAGCCTGCAATTCAAGCAAAAATCAAAACAAACATCAAGCGAGAGGATCAAGAAAATACAAAAGCAAGTGAGCATGAAAAAATTCAAGTGAGTGTGAAATTGATGAAAGCAAGTTCAAGCGAGCATTTCAAATATCAACATGGGTAAAGGAGGAAAACCGCATCTTCAAAGTGCATAAATGGAGATTAAAGAGTTGAAAGATTGCAATCATGAGTTATAAAACACGATTGAAATATTGGAATGGAAGTTGAAGCAAAGGGAAACCTTAATCAATCGAATGACGAGTACATTAGAAGCAACGAAAGACTTTAAAATTGAGCTCTAAGTGAAAGAAGAACTCATTCATGCACTTCAAATTAAGTTAAGTGAAAAACAATATTTACTTGATGCATAATGTGTAGAGAAGACAGATGCAAGTTGTGACACAAAAGACCTCATCACAACAACAAATGAAAGTTGTGATACAAATGATATTATTCAACATATTAATGAAGGTTGCAACACAGCTAATCTAATCAAGAAAGTTGATATAAGTTGTGAATAGATGAACTAATCAATCAGGTTGATATAAGTTGTGTCACAAGTGATCTCAACCAACCAGTTGCACTACTTAATGATGCAACAAGTAGTACCAAAGATCAAATTGATCAGTTTCATGCAGCATGTCAAACAGATGAACTGTTAATGCTTGATGCCCAATGTGATACAAAAGGTTTAATATATCAAGGACAAAATGTTAGCAGCAACAAAAAGTATGAAGAACAATAGTAGGATATCCTTTCCAATAAAGTGATCAGACCTTGGGAAGAAATCTCCTTCAACAAATATCGACATGGCCTAGGATACAACAAAGAAAGCACTTTGTTTGTTCCAGATTTCTCAAAACTAGTTCGGTTTGTAAGTGTTGGTTTTCTCGACAATGCTTGGAATACGGTTAAGTGTAACCATTATAAGTGAAATGGCCATATGGAGACAAAATTCTTTGACCTCCATCCTTATCACCATTGTGGCAAGAAAAATTGTTCCTCTGAAATATGCTACAAGTGAAATCAACCATCGATAGTGAAGATCAATTACGCATGGATTGACCCTTGGAAGTGGTCATCTATAGTCAAACAATTGTCTATGTGTTACCGAAGGATTTAGTCTCACATGAAGAGAAATTCTATAGTAAAATGAACATGGTGAAACTCTCCTACACCTAAAGGGGGGAAGTTCCAAAATGAAATTTTGATTGTCTCTCCTTTTAGTTGAAAAGGGGGGGAAATGATAATAATGGAATTGAAGGTTGTCAGATTGAAAGTTTTGATAACATCAACAAGTAGTAGTAAATATTTTTTGACAGAATCAACTCAGTCATTGGGTGATCATCAACAAGCAACCAGTGGGAGTTCAACGTTAAGCAGCAAGTGAGCGATCAACATCAAGTAGCTAGTGGGCAGTCCTCATCTTCGACAAAGCAGTTAGTGAGAAATTTTCAATAAACAACTGTGAGCAGTTTTGACATCAGCAAATTCGCTAGTGGGCATTCTCAATATTTTTCAATGGAAAAAGAAAAATCACCAGTGGGCATCATCAACATTTTGTAAGTGGATAAAGGATGCTGATTTCAAGAAAAGGAAAGATGGATCCTTTTACAGATTGGCACGTGATGGGGTTGCTAAGAAAATTTCAGAGATGAATCGTACTTGCAACTAACTCATGTTCTATTCAGATTGAAGTCTTTTTTTGGCATTCATCTTTGGCGGTTTTTCAGAAAGTGTTTTTGAAGATCAACAGTTTTAGCATGAGAACTTGGAAGATGGTTCCTAGTTCTTATTTTGGACTTATCACTGAGGGGGGGAATTCTAGCCTCACTCTCATGTGTTTAAAACAATTATAAGTAAAAAATAATTAAATTAATTAAAATCAAGAAAGTTAGATTTAATCCCACCTTTCTAGATTGAGTTTGTTCCTCATGGTTAGAAGTCAATTTAGGCCTAGTTGGTTGAGAGATTCTCTCCAACTAGTTAGACTCCTATATTAGTGTGTTGTTGAGGTATTTTCTAAACCAAAGGTTCCAAGATAGACGCACTATCTTGAAACAAACTTCCCCATGTATTTATATGTGTATCATAAACATTATTTGTAAATTACATTGAGAGTGTGAGAAATATAATACAATGAGGCTCCGACCTTTTCTGGCATGATTGCTTCAGTGTTTATATCTCTAGAAATTATGTGAGTTTTTTTTTTTATATATACTTCAATATGGGGTGACCTTAAAATATTAATGGTGAAATAAAACTATCATAGTAAAGAACAATGTTTCCTTAAGGAAAATTACCAAAATTAAATAAACAAATAATGGGTGAAAGAAGAGAAAGGCTTCCTGTGAAGAGAGGTGAAGAAAGAAACTTCTATCAGGTATTAAATGGGCCTCCTAATAGTGGAGTAACACCATATATGATACTTACATTTAGGACACCTTGAACTCATGTATTCGCATACTACTACTCCCTAATCAAAACAATGGAAGTTTGACGTTGTCTTAGAATGTGTTAAGTCAATGAAAGCAATAAAAGAGACTACATCAATAACCAGGCTAGGTAAGAAAGCTATGGTGATCAGCAAGATGAGATAGTGCTTCATGATAAGCTTGAAACTATGCATAAAGTTGGACCTAGATAAAAAAAACTAGGGTTCTTCTATTGAATGAGAAAGTGTTGTAGTTGCTACAACCCCCTATAATTTTTTTCCTATATTCTAATTTTAGAGGATCCTTTTGGTTTTGTGAACCGTCATTTCTAGTTGCTAATGTCATCGTTTGTACTATTTTTCTAAATGTCAAGTCATCTTCTATTAATCTCAAGTGTCGCAACTTCTTGATATTGCATGCCTAGCTTGTAGCCCTCAATTGTGCACTTCAAGTTGACAACCACCAATTTCTAGTGATGACTATAAACTACTTCATGGTAGTGATGAAACATCCCTTAACAACAAAAGCAACACAATCCCCTATAAAATTAAACTACGTAGCCTCTTGTGATAGGAAACTGCAAAATCCATTATGGTAGTTGATTGTGCAGTCCCTTATCACAGGGAACTCCATAATTCAAAGAAACATTCAATTGTGCATTCATTGGGGATATAAATTGTGCACTCCCTATGGATATGTAATGCACACCACTTGTCAATAGTGTAGAGCAATTTTTAAAACTTGAATCACTCACAAGTGGCATCTAACTAAATCTAGCTCCTATATTTATGGCATCTGTGCAGAAATCTCCAACTATAGATCTATGAATGCTCACCTATATAAAAGCTAGCTTAGATCTCATTATGAAACTAATTTTTGGATCTCTTCACATTTTTTAGCACATGTATGTTTTGGTTGCATGTCCACTATTATTTTAGGTAAGCTTCATATTGGTTGCCTTTTGTTGCTTTTACTGTCACTTTTATTGTTTTTTCTTTTGTAAGCATCATTTTAACCTGATTTTTGCATGACACATGTCATTTTTGTTATATTCAGTTGTTGCATCTCTCATTCCTCCCTTGAATTTTTCTTTTCTAGTGTCATTTCATATTCCAAATCCTTTCATTCCAATAAACATTGTAGATCTATCTATTTTATGCATGTTTATTCATACCTAGCTAAATTTCAACTTAACTTGTATATTCATCACTGCAACTTTGCACTGCTCAATCCTTTCTCCCTACTGATCCAACATGCACACATATCATAATCTACCTCCCTTCAACTATTCATTGTGAAATTGTAGTCACAGGTGATTGCTCCCTTGCCCTTTGTGACTATGTACTATACAATCCTTGTCTCCAACTATGCACTACACACTTCCATCCAAGAGTTTATCACCTTCAACTCACTATTGATGTGAACTATGCAACCAAGGATTCATCTCTGTCAGCACCTACACATTGGGAAATCACAAGACCTAGCCTCCAACCTCATCTCTGCTCATTAAGATTGCGTGGTCTCCCCTCTCAGCCATTAGGCACTATGAACATATAGTGACGATTCAAGTCACTCTTTTCTTTATATTTCCTCTTCCACTCAAGCCTTGTGAAATCCTTCCTCTCAGTGAATTTTTGTTGCATGTGATAGCTTTATAGAATAGGAGGTTATCTATGGGAATAACTTTGTGTTTCCATGATTCGTTTCAACTTCTAGGTATTTCCAATCATATGCTTATCACTCTCTAATCCTCCACTGACATGATTCCTCCAGTTACACGATAATAACCAACTAAGCAGGCTAGTGAAAGGAGTGTTGAATTTGTTGTGGAAAGTTCTAAATCAAGATGACCTATCTCAATAAATACCATTTTTTTGTGTGAATAAGTCCACTACCATATCATGTATTAGCATAAAAACATGTTTTTGAGAAGAAAGAGTTTATAGAAGATCTTCAAGACAAATAAATTTACATAAATTTTAAGGGAGCCAGATTCCACAAAGTGATTTACAGGTATCTGACATTACCATGTGAAACGAAAATTAGATCTTACAAGGTCTAGAATCCAAGAACATGATCCTAAGTAGTGTGTGGGAGAAATTTCTTGCAACATATCAACCATGTGATATCCATGCACACTAAAACCTACCAAAGACGTAAGTATATTTGAACTCTCAATATTATGTAGCTTAGGAATATTTGAATACCAAGGATGTGATTAGATCATGGTAGCAAGAACCAACCATGTTTTGTCAAAATCCAAATGGTATGAATAGGATAAAACCATTGAAGAATGTTTACCAATACCTCATGGAAATGTGTTGCATATCATATGGATGCAAAAGCACCAAGTTTTTTGAAAAAGGATGGACCTACATGCTTTACCCTATTCTCACAAAAGGGAAGATATTCAACTAGTCAGATACACTTTCCAAACAACTAGAAATTAATGTATCAAATGTAAATAAAGATATAGAAACTAGGAATACTCAGCTCTTCATCTCTGCATACTTGCTGGATAGAATTTGTGCGAGAAATGGTTTCTGGGTATAGAATGGAATTTGTATCCACAACCTCTCTCTAACAAAAAATATTGTAAGCTATTCCTAGAATTTAGTTACAAAGCAGTTTATGACAAACTTCTTCGTGGTTATCTCTTAGATGATTTTTAAAAAAGAGGCACTTTGCATGACTAGTCATGCGAAGGAAGTGGTTATGGAAGTTTTCGATTGGTTCACTTATTCCTAGGGCACCTATATGAAAGTCATGGGTTCCCAAAAGTCACCACATATTTTACCAAAGTTTGTGACTGATAAGGTGATCATGCATGAGATTGGGTATCATCTTGGCTCAGGACTGTCACAACTACTATAGAAGAAGAATAAGTCACCATGGCCTCTCCTTCCTTTGCAAGTGGGTTCATATAAGCTAAAGAGTCTAAAGGCAATGGATATTATAATATATAAAGCTTATCCACCTCAGGTTTGATGACATTAGTTTTCATAAATATGATCCCATGGGAGTATGAAAACAACACTGTGCTAAGCTACATTTCTCTTGGTCATATCTTCCTCTCATTCTACAAGATAATGAGAAAATTAAGAATCAATACAATGCTTTGAGAGAAACCAGATCAGGTAACAAGGAAGGCCCCTCTAACATAACTCAAACACCATATCTTGTGCAAGAAAGGGAATAGTAGGATGTGCCCCCTCAACATATTGTTATTTATCCATAGAGGAAGATCATGGATGACCTTGAAGAGTAGAGGAGCATAAAAATAAAGTTTATCCTAATATAAAGGGAACAATTGAAGCAGAGAGATAAAGTGATGAATTTGAAGAATCTTAGAGGAAGCGATAGGAATAGGAGCATAAATGGGAAGCAAAGCATAAAACAGAAGAGGAATGCAAGCATCAGGAAGAAAGGAAACATAAATAAGAACAACCTACGAAGAAGAAATAAGACATCCAATGCAAAAAGGAAGAGTTTGAAAAGAAGAAATAAGAAGAGACTAGAAAGAAATAATAGTAAGAAGGCTTGCGAAATCAAAGGGAAGAACAAGAATGGAAAATTTTCTTTGAAGAAGAAGAAAGTAGGAGGAGACATGAAGAGGATATATAGACCCAACAGATAGATGAAGAACAAGAGGATGATTACCAAGAAGTAGATATTATGTCTATTGTAGAACAAACAATATATCAGCCCCAACCTTCTCTTATCTAATGGTCATATCCAATTTAACGAGATGGGGCTAGTTCCTCCACCAAATGATAGGGTCATGGGAATTTTAAATTTCACCATCGATCAACTAAAGAGTAGTATATTATAGGAAAGGATAAGGTATTTTCAAAATGACACTCATCACCTTGTTACCATTAACATAGAAAGGGTGATTATTTTGAATACTAGAAAGAATCCAAGAGTAGTTGCAGCAACAAATGCAGCCTTTGTTGAAGCCACTAAGGAAAATGAAACATTGGTAAAGAATTTGGCTTCAACAAGGAAGAAGTTTGAACATATCTTGGATGATAATCAAAGATTATCCTCCACTAGTGCTATTAGAATGGAATTTAAGGAAACAATGCTTGAAGAGGTCAGTCATTTGGAAGACATTGTGAAGTAGTTATATGATGTGATGTTTACTCTCCATGAATCGATAGTGTTCTTACATGAAGTACAAAAAGGGTCATAGAAGATGGTGAAGGGCCTAAAATCATCTTACATAGCCATAAATGTGATCCAAGATTGGGGCACCAAATTTTTGAATAGACCTATGGTGTTGGTCAGAAAGAGTAGTTAAGAAGCAAAAAGAAATAGAGTAGAGATCAAGGTACTTTTACATATTTATAAGAAAATCCACACTTTTGTTACCAACACCATACCATCATATTTTCAGCTATATAATGGATTGGATTCCCTGGTTAGGATGCACAAGACTCCTTCTATTGGTACGTTTATAGAGCTAAAGAGAAGAAGCACCATCAAACAAGAAATAGAATATTTCTTGGATAACATCAATATGACGACCACTCAGGATGAGATCGAGGTAACAGAAGGAAATATTCTACAATTTTTTACAATGTCAGAAAATATATGCATCAACTTAATTATGCTACCAAGTGTCCTTCAAACAAATTCCAAGACCATATATCCAAAATAATTGGAGGCAAAAATTGGATACAATCTAGATGCACCAAAGCTACATGTTATCATCACCAAGTTACCATTTCCATAAGCTTATGCATGATGTATGATTTTCTCTTATTTCTAGTAGCCACATTTTGTATTATTGTAATTTCGTATTTTGAAAATAATATGAAAGTGAAAAATGTGTAAAGTGTGAGTCGAATAGTCACATATGGAATATGAAGAGTCATTAGGCAGTGCAAAGATTAAATAGAAGCTAAAATATAAATACAAGTTGAAGAGTCATGAGGGAGTTTAAGAGTCACAAAAGGAGGTGAATGGTTTCCTCACTTGTTATAAATAAATCCTCATAACTCAAGAAAAGGGCCAAGAGTTTTGGAGAGCTATCCTTGTATTCTCTAGCTTAGTATACAAGAGAAGATCATTCTTTGGAGAATCAAGCAGTGACTTCATGTTTCACTATTGGGGCTAGTGTTTCATCATTGTAATTGTGTTCTTGGAACTTTCACTTAATCATAGAAATGTCTCAAATCCCACAAAATGTCATGCATGTATCATGGATGTTGTAAGACTATCCTTCTAATCTTTGTGGTATATGTTATTTCTTACATGCTAAGGAAAAGTAAATATTTCATTAGTTGTAGTATATATCTTGTTGAATTTGCATTGTTATTTTCTTCTATGATCATTATTATCTTGTGAGCTATTTTGTAGGTTAGCTAATGAGTATTTCCTCACTCTTGCATGTCTCTTTTATGATACTACTCTTACTATTATTCTAGAGGCTTACTCTCTCTTTCGCTTCTGTGGAAGTCCCTTTCATACATTACAATTAGTGTCGCACAAATCTTACTCACTTTATGACCTGTAAGATATATGCATGGTCCCTTGTGTTTATTGTAGTCAAGGCATATCCTTAAGATCTATGTAATGGTTTTCAGATCCATATTTTGAATGGGTTTCCTATCCCAAAAGGAGTTAGTTATAATTGGGACATCAAACTAGGGAGACCGCCTTAGTGTTGGCGGCTTCCAACACTGTTAACAAGTATATATACAAAAATATAATAACAAATTAGTCCACACTTATACTATTAACTCCCCATTTGGAACTTGATTTTTATATTTTCTACCTTCTCATTTGGACATTGCGTATGGGCAGTAAGGAGGAGTGAGGGAGGATTTTACAAAGGATTCCTTAATGCAAATATTTGTAAAAACGATCCAGAAAATCAATATAAATGTATAGAAGACAATACAAAATTCATAGTTCAAACACAAGGCTAGGGATGATTAGCATATAATAGAGAAGTTGTTCAATGTAGGAGATAGAGTATGGTTACAATTTAGTAGGGAGATGCTAAAAGGTCATAGTAAACAAACCAAGGCTTTGATAGAGTCCGTTCGAGTTACTAGAGAAGGTGAGAGATAATGCCTATAAACTCAATCTACCTCCATACATGCACATTTACTTAGTTGTGAATGTATAGAATATGAAACATTATGAGCCTTCTAAGTTAGATCAAGAAGACGAATAGGTCCTAGCTTTAGTAAAGGATTTGGAACTAGATGCTCAGGTAGAGTTGACAATGGATATGGTTTTGTAGAAGACATCTAGAACTCCAAGATAGGGAAATTATGATCTTTGCTAGATTGGGTTGAAAGGATAACTTAAAACAACAATAAATGGTATACTTGAGAGAAAGTGGAGGAAAATTTTCCTCACCTCATTTAGTCAAATATTTTGGTGAAAAAATACCTTGTAATGGAAGGTGTAATCCATAGTGGAACATTATACTATTTTTAATTCATTATGATGCCTTCACAGTGGAAAAAGTAGAGGAATACTCAGAGGACCATTTTTATTGCCAGTACCTAATTTGAAAAATTAGGGTTTAAAACCTTCTAGGAGCATTTTTAGGCATCAAATGATGTTATTAGGGGTAAAATTTTCTAATTTAGTGTTGTAATTTTTTTCTTCTTATTATATGCACAAATACCTTTCTAACACTGTAAGAATCACCTAAACCAAAGTTCGTATGCAAAATTTATGCCACTTAGAAGTTGACCTTCCTATTTCGACCACCATAATTCAAGAGGATGGTGTGTTAACCCTCATTACTAAAGGAAAAGGGGCTAGCCGCATTATGATGATTAAGACGACTCTAGAAGGGTCCATATTGTAATTATGTTAGATTTGAGGGAGTTAATCCCAACTAGTAGTAGGCTATTGTGTTGTGTTATAACCATTAAGAGGGAAAGATATTCCATTATTTTTGAGTGTATATTATTCCAAAGATGAGAAATGTAGCCCATAGGGATAGGGAGAAAGCACAAAAATAATATTTGTGCATTGGAAAATACCATGGGCCACAAGCATTACTTATTTGTACTTACATTCATTTTCTATTAAGAGAAAGAGATCAAATAAGTCTCACCTTCCAGCTAGGTTTTCTCAGGAAAGAGTATCCTAGGACATATCTTGTGTCAATTATGATTTATAAGATTTTATTTAATTATTCTCTATTTTCTACATAATTATAATTTTATTGCATACACATTAAATAATAGTTTATAGATCCATAAATCTAAGGAGAAATAAACCCTCATAATGTAGATTTCATATTTTTAAGTATAATTTATTGGATTTATTCTAACAAACTATTGAATGGAATATATATGATAGTTTATTCATCAGTGAGTGGATGTATGACCTTAATTCAAAGAAAATCATATAGAAGGCTAAGGGTAGGATTTGTTCTTATACTCCTTTGTTGATGTATATGTGAAAAATGCATGGCCAAACTTTACTAGAAGCAATAGGGTCAACTTTGGATAAAGATAAGAGCAGTAGAAATGAGGGATACCCCGCCATTTTTTCTCACTAATCCATGCGAGTGTGGCTCACTATAAAAATGAGTTATGGAAAGTAATTTCTATTGGATTACGAGGATGTGCCTTGTATGACATGGGAGGATGGGAGAGATGCTTAGGAGAGCTAATGTAAGAAATATGTGTGCTTGTGTGGGGAAGTGAGATATTATGTATTTTGGTATAATTATTATATTAGCTACACAATTATATGGAGACATGGGGAAATCCATCACGCTGATGGATGAAAGGGAGCTATTTGGAGTGGGTGTGTAGTGCTAGTCGAGTGATAAATACTACAATCCATGAGACTTATTTGATATGTGACTTAGAGGTCGGGCTTTTGATTGGAGAATTTTTTAGGATAATAGTTACTTTTAGTGAGAGACCATGTAAGACCCTCAAATTTGGAAATTTGTTGATTATGAGGTCATGCTTAGACATATCAATGATGAGAATTTTGGTCTGGTTACATATGCATGATTTTTGGGTTTCTTGGACTTGGTGACACTTATGCAACATCTTGACAAGACAATATGGTGATGTGATTTGGGAGCCATCACTAATGTGGAATATGATATCACATGGCTTGGGAAAACCTAGATGAGTGTTTGGTTTCTTAAAAGAGATGGTGTAAAGTGGAATGCCAAATTTAGGGTTTCCACCATTATATGATGAGATGAGATGTGGGACAATGATGGAGCAACAATGATGACATGCGTGGATTCAAACGTGCAAGTTAGGTGGATGGGTATACTTCCCACATACTTGGCATGGGCATAGAACATGTTGGGGAAATCAACCAAAGAGTTTAGGCATGGTGTATGTGCATGTGGTATGAGTTGAGATGAGTGAGTTGAGCAAGTGAGCACATTAGTGGAAAGGGTCGAGACAAAGTTACTTAAGAAAATTATGGTGTAACACAATGGCTAGGTCGACCTAACATAGATAGAGATTCGAATACATGGAGGGAGACAAGGTGTAAGCTTGAGAAATGAAGCATCAGTTAGGGAAGGAAACATACATAAAATTAACGATAGGTTGGTTAGGTGGATATCATCCAAACTGTATATATAGGCAGATGACCTACATGATGGAGCAAAAAAAGAGAGAAAGTGATTTTGGTACGATTCAAGATAGAGTGTAGAGAGAGAGCTAAGATCCACTTGGTTTGAAGTCATATGAGTGCCAGTTGGCATGAATATAGTCTTTCACTACTATATGGAAGAATCTGTTGATAATATTTCTTGAGTCATTACATTTGGCATGCGTTCACCATTGACAAAGTGCAGAGCGATTTAAAGTACAAATCAAATTTTTAGTTTTATCTAAATGCCCAAATTTTGGGGTTTGTTAGAACCTATGATTCAACTAGATTTAACTTTTTTCTAAGATGAAATTTTAGGCTCCACTATGAGAGCCAAATTTTGGTGTACTAACAATGGACGGAAAATTTAGGTTTAGTGGGGGAAGTGTAATCCATAGTGGATCATTATACTATTTTTCATCCATTTTGATTGCTTCACAGTGGAAAAAGTGGAGGAATTAGATTAGAGGACCTTTTTTATCGGCAAGTCCTAGTTTGGAAAATTGGGGTTTAAAACCTTCCATGAGTCATGGGTGTGTCGTGTTAGAATGGTAAGAAATACTACAGTCCATGAGACTTCTTTGATTGGTGACATAGAGTTTGGTTTTTTTATTTGAGGATTTCTAAGGATAATAATTATTTTAAGTGAGAGAGAATGTAAGACCTCAAATTTGGCAATATGTCAATTACAAGGTCATGCATGGACATATTGATGATGGGAATTTTGGTCTGGTTATCCATGCATGATGTTGGCGTTTCCTAGCCTTTGTGACACATATGCAACATCTTGGCAAGAAAAGCTGGTGATATGAGTTGGGAACCATAATTAACATGCAATATGACATTGCATGGTATGGGAACACCTAGATGAGTGCTTGGTTCCTTGAATGAGATGGTGAAGAGTGAAATGCCAAATTTTGAGTTTCCACCATTATGTGATGAGATGTGATGTGGGACAATGATGGAGAAAAAAATATCACACAAGTGAATTGGAACATCATAGTTAGGTGGATTGGTCGACTTCCCACATACTTGGCATGGGTATGGAACATCTAAGGTAAATGAACCAAAGAGTTTGGGCATGGCGTGTGTGCATGTGGTATGACTTGATATGAGTCAGTTGAGCATGTGAGTGTATCGGTGGAATGAGCCAAGAAACAGTTATTCATGTGAATTATGGTGTAAAGAAATGGGTAGGTTGACTTAGCAAAGACAAATATCAGAACACATGGAGCGAGACGAGGTGTCGAGTTGATAATGGAAGCATCAATTAGAGAAGGAAACATACACAAAATTAACGATAGGTTTGTTAGGTGGATATCATCCAACTATATATATATATATATATATATATATATATATATTATATATATATATATATCTGTGTGTGTGGAGGGGACCTACATGATGGAGTAGGTGAAGAGGGAAAGTAACTTTGGTAGGATTCAAGATAGAGTGTAGAGAGTGAACTAAGCTCCGCTTGGTGTGAAGTCAAATGAGTGGTAGTTCGAATGAGTGTAGTCTTGTACTACTAGATGGGCGAATATGTTAATAGTGTTTCATGAGTCATTCCATGTGGCATGCCTCATTGGTAAAGTGAAAAGTGAATTGAAGTACATATCGAATTTTTAGGTTTAGCTAACTACACAAGTTTTTTGGTTTGTTAGATCTAATAAGATTTAACTTTTTTGCTAGGATGAAATTTTAAGCTCAACTATGAGAGCCAAAATTTGGTGTTCATCTAGAGAGGGTCTAATTTAGGTTTTCTATGAATGGATATAATTTTGAGGTCTAGTAAGGGCTCAAATTTGGATTTCCTCTAGCCCAAATTTTCAAGTTAAGGTTTGAAAATAAATTAGTGTTTGGGGGGGGGGGGGGCACTTGGTTTTCATATTCAAAATTGACCAAAGAAGTCATATGTTGTATGTTTTGGCACATATAGTTGATGTGGTAAGTCATTGAGCGATGGTTGTACTCTTTGACATTATTATACATCAATTGGGTATTAGGCATGTTGGCATTGATGTTGTGATGAAGTTTTGATTAATTGGTATTGATGTCAACTTTCTTATGGTAGTTCTCATGATGTAGTTGTTCGATGGTATAGGCTCTTATGTTCCTTCAAAAATATTAGCCATATAGGCCTCTTGATCTCGAATATTGCAGAGATAGTAGTATCTTACGTTAGTGTGTTCTAGGTGATTGAATCATTGTTTCAATGTTGGCATGTTTCCCACCACTCATATTTGAAGTTGAGCTGCAAATGGTGTTGTGGAACAAGGTGTTGAAGTGCATGCAATGAGGTGATATATATGAATACATGAGGATGGCTTGCTTAGGTGAACAAATCTTGTATAACTATTCATGAAACTTGTCATTTCCTGGACAAGACCTACAAATTCTTGAGAAGGTAAGCAAGATATTGGAAGAAGTTCTCAGTTGGATTTTTTGGGTTTTGACCATCCTCTGCCCCAGCTGCATGAACCTTGCTTAGTGCTAGTATTGTAGCAAGAATGTTGCAACTCCTGGGCTGCCAAATTTACTTTTATCAACCCAGTAGTTTGTAACAAACTTGGAAGCATCAGTGCTATATGCACAAGTACTAGCTCTCACTGCAGGTTGTCAATTGATCAGCCGACGCGAGATCGCTAGGAGCTCAAGTCAACTTCTATAGATTTTAGAAGAATCTCTATGTGTGATGAAAGAAAGACATATTACTCTACAGAAGCTATTCTAATTGAAAAAAGGAAAAATACTGGAATGTAAAGCAAGACCTAATAAACTCTAATTAACAAGCTAATTCTACTTTTTCCAAAAACACTATGAAAACCATGAAAGAAATGCCATCACCTACTTAAGGGAGTAAAAAATATCTAACCATGCTATTTCTAGAAGTAAATAAGCAAAAAACATATTTTTGGATTTTTATGTGTTTTTATGTGAATCTAACATGTATCCAATTTATTGTGTGTGAGTGTGGTAGCAAACGGGTGGCATTAGAGGCGATTTTGCAGCTTGGGAGGATGTAGGATGGTGTGGATGGGTCCTAGGAGGTCTTAGGTGGCCCTCTGGAGGCTTTTCCCACACTCGACCTTCAAAAGAAAGCCTACAGGAAAAACTACAGGAGGACACAGGGAAACTACAGGAGGAAAACATGGAAACTACAGGAGGAGGACGGGAGCAATTTCCACTATTTTGAGGGTGTGAAAGTGGGTGAAAAAGGTGACTGAAGGTTGGGGTGAGGTATTAGGGTGCCTAAGGTCTACCATGAACCACCAAGAGAGAGAAAAATGATTGGGTTTGCTGAAGGAGAGAGGAAGAAGTTCTATGAAAAATGAAGGAAACTAAGGCAAAATTGAGGTGAAGTTTGGAAGACCTTTAGGGCATGGATCAGATGGAGGATGTTATTACTGATAAGATAGCCTACTATTAGAAGAGATCTACTGCAAAGGAACTGACAGTCAACCAAGAAAATCAAGCAACAAATGAAATGAATGCATTTAGTTAAACTAGAGTTTTGCATTAAACTGGTCTAAACTATGATCTATGAAAGGAAATACTGAGAAATGTTGTAGGGAAGGAAAGAATGAAAGAGGACTATTGAAAATCAAGAAATGAACATGAGGAAGGAGATCTGAAGTAAAGCAAAACTGGACTATTAACCTACTAAAGAGCTGCAAACACTAGAAGTCATGTGAATGAGGAAAATCTGTGTTTTTGGGGCAACAAGGGAGTATTTTCCTCAAATCATGGTCCCAGATGGAGGAAGAGAGGCCAAGGCAGCTTTCTGAATTTTTTTTAATTGCTACTTAACCTACTACAAAAAGCACAAATTGAAGCAAACTACTAAATCATTGAAATCAACCTATTCTTAACCATAAAAGAAATATGTCTAAGAACAAACTAATCTACAACTGAAGTAAAACATACAAATACAATTGAAGAGAAGCTTGGCTACTTGGATTGGTCCCTAACCCAAGAGCTTTAGCCCTCTGAGGTAACTCAGTGCTAGCTCAAAATGGATTCCATCTTTATTATAAAAAAAATAACAAGATTACATAAAACTATCACACAAACAATAAGCTCAACATTTGAGCAGAGTTTACATAAGCAAAAGAAATATGACCCTAGTATGGCCCTAGGCCTCTCTACTTATACATCTGAAGCTACCATCAGCTTCTTTAAAATCAGGGAGGCTTGGCTCCCAAAACTCGAGATAACTATTAGTCATCCTCCACTTGCTCAGCTACCTTCTAGTGCATGATTTGGCTACTTGTACTCCGAGCTAAATGAAGGGGAACTCGAAGTGAGGAGTAATAAATGAGGGGGATTCCCTCTTATAAGTCCTCTGCTCTGTCTACTTCGAGTTATTGTTTCCATTTGACCACTGGATCCTTGATTTTGACCTCGAAATCCATCAATAATCTGCATTAAATACATATTAGACCACATGGCATCACAACTAACTCAACTCACTCTATAAGCATATATATAATCAGAAAATCATACAATAAGCTAAGAGAGTGGTTGATTTGACTAGGTTAGGAGGTAAAATGAGCCCATATAATTACCCATTTATGAGGCTCATCATCACCCCCCTATTGAAGGTGTTTCTCATCCTTTGAGCAACTTAGTCAATCTGCTCATTTTTTATGGCCCTGGTGGCCTCCCTAGCATCCCAATCTTCTAACGTGGTCTGGTCATGTTGGTCATAAAACCTTGATGTTCTATCTATGTCCTCCCACTGCTCCTCTTCTTCTTCTATTATGCCTTCCACCATTCCTAATAGGAGTGGAGGACTCAGTTTAAGGCCAATCTAGTTGACCTCCAGCCTTTGCATGGAGTGCTTGTACATTGGCACTCTTTTCAATGCCTTCCTTAGCCTCATTGGGAATGGTATTCTCTAATTTGCAAGCTGTTGGGCAGGGTGTTCCATCTTCTAATGCATGCATGCACACAGTCATCCCCAAGTAGCCTTTGCATATCTTCGAAATGTGTAATGGCTTGTGCTTGATTAGCTAGATATTTAGGGGAAATATGAGGGTCATTGGCAAGCACGTTGTGTGTGCTGATGAGTGCCATAGGATCTGATGGCTCAGCTCTTATCATCAATGGTTCATTCTGCTCTTTTATTATCAATATATTCATTTCTGTTTCCCTCAATTCTACATGGTTCATCCATGAGGCCATGGCCATTAATTACAGATCCCCTAGCTTGGCATTGGGGTCCCACACATTCATGTTTGTGAGGGCCATGTTGTGTAGGTAGAACTCTACCATTCTTGCCTTAACCTTTGAGGTGCTTTGGTCACACAAATCCATGAACTACCTTGAATTTCCTGCTTGTACCTTGGTGTTGGAGTCAATGAGGGACTGAAGGAGGAAGTAAGGGATACTGAGCTTTTGAGGTGTTGGTGTATCTATGCCATATCTTAACTCATGGAGGATTCTGAAATGATATCCATAGACAACGTTGTGCCTCCCCTCACAGGAAATGTGTTATGAACCAGCTTAAGAAAAGATAGAAAAGATAGATCAACGCCTTAGAATTCAGCCTCTTCGAGGGGGCAACCTCCTTTACATTACATAAATGAACAATTCTTCGATGATACAAATG
>APFE031389103.1:0-19857 GCA_000404065.3 Pinus taeda | reverse complement strand
ACTCTTTTTTGTCTAGCAATCTCTTTACATGTGCCCTTAAGTTCAATAACTCATAAAGCACTAGACAAACGACACGTTCTCATTTCATTTCAATCAGTTGAATAAAAAAGCTATCTATGAAGGATCTCTTGTAGAGGAATCTATTAATAAAAAAGCTATCTATGAAGGATCTCTTGTAGAGGAATCTATTATTTAAAAGATCAGGAAAACAAGTTTCTTCAAAACTAAAATATACTATCCCCAGGTAAGGGAGTTCTTACATTTAAAAGTTGCTACCATTATTCTCACTAGGAAATTTGATTGTTACTCTTTGCTCGGTGGGAAAATAAATGATTTTTGAAGTTTTTCTTAGAAAAACGCCAGTAAAGAAACAAAGTTGCATAAAAAATTTACTTTTTATTTTTATGCTACTCTTTCTTATGCTACCCTCTTATGATGTTTCCTTTGCAACATGTAGCTTTTAAGATGATGTTAAGAATATGACACAATATCCCAAATCCTATGGTTATAAAAAGATTTGAATTATAAGTTGACTTTCACATAGATAAAAATAACTTTTGATAATGAAAAATGGATGGATATAACCTTAACAATAAACTAAGGTGGTTTTGTAGATTTTTTTACCAAAACTTGCTGGTTTAATCTATGATAAAATTATAAGATATATAAAAGGTAGTAGTTTGATTTATAAGATATATAAAAGGTAGTAGTTTGATTTATAGACTAAATGATTTTATTTTCTAAGATAAACTAAGGTGGTTTTGTGGATTTTTTTACCAAAATTAGTGGTTTAATTTATGATAAAATTATAAAGCATATAGAAAAGACACAATTTATTATGTATTATATGGTTTTTTAAGGACATTTTTTGGTTAATTTCATTGAGAAGCGAATATTTTTATAAACATAGGGTTAAGGTTAAGTTGTTTAGTTTGTAGAATTCTAGTGATCCATAAATTATTGAAAGTGTGGAATGTATTTCTATATTCAAAAATACATTTTAAACAACAAATTTATCAATTTTTTTTTCTTTTGCCAATTTTTTAAATTTAACCACTTGCATTACACTACTGCGCATATAAAGATCAAAGGCAAAGGGAACACTGGAAGTTCAAACTCCGTGCAACAGCAGGGAAGAACATGACTAACAATAAAGTCGTGCAGTCCCTGCCTACAGTCGCCGCCTCCGCGCCATAAACATTCATTTCATTTTCCTTGCCGTGCCACTTTTGTACTGCTGCCTGCCGTAGGCGATGGAGTCATTTCAACGGGAATGGCTACAGAGCAACAGTACCGATGGATTCTCTGAGCCCCATAAAGCCATCGATTTAGGCATTCACTGCACATGTCCATCAACAGCATAGTTTTAAGTGTTATATCTGCACTGCCTAACCAAAACCGGCGGGACCTGCAATCTGTACTTCAGCTACGTGCAGTTAATAGAAGGGAAGGCTCAGAATGAACGGCCATTAACAGGAAATGTGTGGAACGCAATTTCATGTGATTAGATTCCTTTCAAAAAGTTGTTTAATGCAACATCATCTGCGCAGTCTTCCTTACAAAAATTCGATTCATTATCACTTCGTGGTTGTCACTTTGTTTTTGAGTGGGTCCAATCCAAGGCTTCTGTGATTTCCTTCGGCACGTAACACTTGTCTTTCCTTCGCTCAAAAAATGCCTCTTAATTCTGTTAATGCATAGAGCTGGCTTATTAAGTTTTACGCTGTAGCCTAGACAAATTATTTTGCCCGGGAAATTATGAAAATTTTGATTATATTTTAAAAAATTTAATAATTCTTTTTATAAATCCAAATTACAATTATTAAACTTTAAGATTTTAAATGCGCAACTATAAAATACTCTACACTATTCAGTAAAAACAACATATTTTTTGTCTGTATATGTAAAAATTTAATGGCCCATGCTACAGTATTGAATGCTTGTTATGCACCAAGCTGCACGATAATGTTTGTTATGGTTCAGTAATGCAATTGTTCATGGTTCAGTAAGGTATGCTTTTCAGTTTGTAAAGTTGAAAAGAACGGTAAACTTCATGGCTTAACTTTCGAGTGTGAAGAAGGCAGGTAACAATATAATTCAGTATAAATCTGTCTTCGACTTTGAAGTTGCTATGAATAAAAATTTTTACTTCAAAATTTTTACAAGTTTTTCCATTTAGGGTTTTCTCTTCTTTGAAATTAATTCATATTTGATTATATATAAATATGAGGTTTTTTTTTTTCTTTCAACTCCAATTAGATATTTGTGTTGTTTAAAGTTAAATTTTTTAATTATTTTTATTTTAATTTTAATTCAAATATTTAATGTTATAAATGGATTTCAGTTAAAATGTATTAAAATATGAGAAAAGTTGCAATACTTTATTTAAATAAAATATTAAAATAGATATTATATATAAATATTTGTTTTATTATTAATATATTTTAAAATTTGATAATGGCATTAAGCATTTATTTACAAGACATTTACATTAATTAAAATATAAGAAACAAACATAAAAATTAATAAATTATTGATATTATTACTATAAGATAACTAACTATATATAAGTTAAAGATATATATATTTAAAATAGTATGAAATTGAATTTTCCATTATAGAAATTCACCTTTACTGGAATATTGTTTAATTTTATAAAAAAATTTTGTTATAATATTATGTCCAAATACTATTAGCTTAATAATACCAAACATATCTAAAAAATAGTAATGATTCTTTATTCATATAATTTTTTTAACTAATCAAATTTAATTAAAAATACAAAAAATAAGTTATTTATAGATATTCTAATAACTATAATTTAAGATAAAACCTCAATCTTTAACTTATAAATACAATTATACATGAACCGAATATTATAAATATTTTAAAATATATTTTTTCTAACTAAAATTAAAATAATAAAATTATGTATCTTATTGCAAAATATATCACATGTTTTATATCAAGCAGAGAATTATCAAAAAGATTACCTCTCTCCTTAGCGTACTTACTTTGAGCTGTAAAATATACTTGAAAACACGACCAAGTAATCCATGTTTTTGTTTTTTGTTGTGTTTTTTAATATATATTTAAAATATTTGCTTAGTTTTGGGCTTAGTGAGTAATCAAAATTTGATTTCTGTATATCAATATATCAATATCAAATGACTGATACCGCAGTACAGATTTAATGACCTATGTTGCAGTAAATGCGGTGTACAGTGGATCGATGTCTTCTATAGTAAATGCTGCAAAAATCTACACAGCAACTATATTAGATTGACACTATCCACTGGTTACGACATATATAACCAAAGAATAAAATGATCTACACAGCAGCTATATTACATTGACACTATCCACTGGTTACGACATATATAACCAAAGAATAAAATGAAGCAGCAAAATCATATGAGGCACGTACAAAAAAGGTGGTCCGATAGTATGTAATATTGCACCTGGTCCACACAACCTACATGGACATCAAACTATATTTCAGCCTTGCAGTGGCCTCTCCACCTCATGTTTGTTTCGCCCTCCATAGAGTACGGGTCACTTGATTTTGAATGGTATGTAACCCTTACGTTTCTGGTTCGCATGGCTTTAAAGGGATGCCCATAACAGTTGAAAAAACAGCATCAGATAAGGGAGAAGTCGACATTATCCGTCGAATATTAGTGTTTGTCGTGAAGTAAGGTATCTTCAAACGAACTTCTCAAAATTCCTCTGAACTTATCCTCGTTGTATGTGGACAAGGGATTCATCAATCTTAGATTAGCTGACCCTTCCACCTTTCCACATAGGAGTTTTCTCATTATTTTATGTTTCTAACTTTTTTGAATTCAGTCACACAAATTGTAATCTATGATTATTTAAATGGTTGGTTTTGTACTGCAGATTGAATAATCGGAAAAACCCTAGATCACAAAACTAATTATTTTAACAAATAATTGTCCAATTTTTCACAAAATTAATCTAAGCAAAAAAATTCCCAAAACATAGAGTAGTTGGTATATAATATATATATACACAAATATCCTATAAATCTAGCATCCCCAGTGGAATTCAGAAACTATGTGAATTTGAACAAAGGATTATGATTTTTCTATATAATAGAGTATTTACGTTTTTATAATTCAAATAACATTTGAATTTTTATAAAGGTTTTTAATTTTTTTATACAATATATTATTGTCTTATTTTAATTTATAGATCAGTATAGATTTAACATGAGCTTAGAATGATCAATTTTTTTGATACTTTTTAACTATAAAATTTATTTTTTTCATGCTATATACATATTTTTTTATTGATATATTATATATAGATAATTGCCATTAAAATATTTTACATAACATGTACATAGAAATGTTTATCATGCAAATTAAAATGACTTTTAATTATTAATGTATTTTTAAGTATATGTCAATATTATAAAATATTTTATTGGTAACCCACATTGAATATTTTTTTGTATACAACATTAAATTAATATACATTTAAACATAAGGTTATATTATCTATCTAAATCTATATATAATATATATTTTACAAGAATAAGATTTTAAACATAATTTTTTTAAAAAGGCGATGGAATGGACTGAACAATACTTTGCACATCCCCCTTTCATACTAGGTTGTACAATCACATACTTACACACCCCCACATATTGGGTTGTAGAATGAGCCTCTAGACTCAATGAAACCATTTTTTTAGTGTTGTTCTAGTTAATTTTAAATAAAATCTGGCCTAGATGGTTAAAAACCCCACTTTAACTTTCAATTAGTTTTGAAATTTTTAAACAAATTATTAAGTTTATTAAACTCATTCTAAAACCGAGTAAACCTATTTCTAATTTACTTGTGACCCACTTCTATTTAAACATTTACTTCTATTTCTAACCAGAAAAATAAGATATACTAAACATTTACTTCAATTTCTAAGTTCACCTCATGTATACAACATGAGCGCGTCTAATGGTTAAGAGCATGTGTTTCCTCCTAACAGGTCACATGTTCAAAACTAGAGAGGTAGATACATTCTAATTGTAGATAAAAATTATCATCTTTCTTTTATGTAAATTGCATGGATCTCATGCATTAATGTGGTGTCTCCCTTGGTTGTGACATTAAAATTGGATAACAATAATAATCATATGATCTTTTTCTTGCTATAAAAGCCTGCAAACCAAAACAAACAAGGTATGTGCTGGTTACCCGTGACATACTCACACATGGGGTTTGAACCATTGACCTTTACAAATGAGTGCAAAGCACTCAATCACTAACTAATACCCACCTTCCAACTAATCATTAGGTAATAATAATAACCATATGATCTTTCTTTTGTGTAGATCCTACCTAGTATAATAACTCACACACATGCATGGGGTTTGAACTGTTGACCTAACTAATACCCACCTTCCAACTAATCATTAAGTAATAATAATAACCATATGATCTTTCTTTTGTGTAGATCCTGCCTAGTATAATAGCTTGCACACACATGGGGTTTGAACCGTTCACCTTTACAAATGAGTGCAATGCACTCAATCACGAGCTAATCCCCACCTATTAGTTTTTAATATTATATTGATTTATATATATATATATATATATATATATATATATATATAGGTATATATATAATATATTATATAATATTATATATATATATAATTTAAAAATTATCAATGACTTTTGATTTTTGCATAAGAGGGCAAAACAGAAGTTGCATATTACAGTAACTTATTACTTCTATTTCACTTATTAATTTATAAATTTTCTTAATAAATAATAATATATTTTTTAATAAAATTAAAAAATGTTTCTTTAAGTATTTGATTGCTTGATAAATATACATTCTTTCTATAACCCCACTTAAATTAATTAACTGCATGATTAAATTTCATATCGTTAATGCAATTGATGGTCACAAGAAATTTAGACCTACAATGTGTAACACCTCTAGTCATCCACTAGGTGTATCACCACCTTTATACCTTGATCTTTTCTAAAATTCACCCGTTAAAATTTGATTTTGTAGCATAAGAGGCAAGAACAAAGTTGCATATTACAGTAGTTATTACTTCTTATTTCAACTTATAATTTTAATTTTCTTCATAATAATATATTTTTTAATAAAATTAAAAAATGTTTCTTTAAGTATTTGATTGCTTGATAAATATACATTCTTTCTATAACCCCACTTAAATTAATTAACTGCATGATTAAATTTCATATCGTTAATGCAATTGATGGTCATAAGAAATTTTACAATGTGTAACACCTCTAGTCATCCACTAGGTGTATCTCCACTTTTATACCTTGATCTTTTCTAAAATTCACCCGTTAAAATTTGATTTTGTAGCATTGATCATCCATGTCTAATGTATTTTACCATGCAATGCAATCATATACGAAAATTTTCATGCATAATTGACATAACTAAAGCTTTTGTTCACATGCAACAAATAGAAATACATAAAAAATCATAGCATAAAACATTTGACAGGAAAATAAAGAGTTATCTCTCAAAGGAGGAATTTACAACCTGAAATGTTCCACCTAGCTATAAACCATGGTTCTCCTAATCTCTCAACATTGGATCACCCCCGAGATGGGACCACCACTCCAAATTGACAATGACTTACCTAATGCCACCTATGGCACATAACCCAACACCATTCTGACCTCACACCAAGGAAATCTATTTCCCTTTTTTTCCAAACCCACATAAAATTTTACCAAGAGTCAATCATGTCACATGATCACTTCTTCTTCCGCTCTTAGGGAGTTATAGTCATGTCTCACCAATTAAAATGAAGTAGTGGATGTTAGAATAACACTAATACTCCCACTTTTATGTTCATGTCCCTTTTTTGTCAAATGACATTAAAAAACCCATTCTATGGAGTTAGAATAAAAGCATTTGCAATTTCGTATTTTGACATATAGTAATATCTTATTCCCCTACAATTATGCCCTTCATCATTTATCCCTTAGCCAAATTTTACGCTTGTGGAGGCTTAGCTCCCCATACTCTCTTACCTAACTTGGTTTACAATAGTGATGTATTTTCTAAGTTGGTAACTGGAGAACCCACAGTAATACCCATATTCTGTCAACGTTCCAAATCCCAACAGGGATCCATCATCAGGACTATTTTTGAATGTTGATAGTAGAAGAGCTAAATTGAGATTTAAATAGTTATAAGGTGAGCTATTATGATTTAAGGAAAAATGAAGGTCGGGTGCTTAATAATTAATATTATCCAAATATTTAAGTTTCTTATTAAATTAGGTTTATCATTATTATTTTTTATGATAAATTAACAGTAATAATAAATAGTAATGGTGAAATTTCTTAGTAATATATCATTTTTAAATATAATAAAATAATTTGTATATATTTCTGGTAATAATAATAATTACAATAATTTAAATATAACATAATATAAATAATAATAAGAAGTATATATGTTAAATTTCACTATTATGAAGCATATAATAACATTATTAATTATTATTAATATGTCTTATTTAAGTAAATAACTAAACATACATAATAAATTAGTAATGAAATTATAACAATATAAGTTTTAATTTATTATATTATAAATTAATTTAAATTATTATCAATTATGAGAAATTATTAGTACAAATTATTTTAAATTATATGATATTAAAATATGAATTATTATGAGAAAAAATACTAATAAAGAAATTTTCATCATACTATTTATTATTATTGTAATTTTATCATCAAAAATAATAATAAAAACCCATTTTAATAGAAACTTAAATTAGATAATATTAATATTAAGCACAGACCTTCATTTTCCTTAAATCATAACAGCTCACGTCATAACTATGTAAATCTCAATTTAGCTCTTCTATTATCAACATTCAAAAATAGTCTTGATGATGGATCCGTGTTGGGAGTTGAAATGTTGATAGAATAAGGGTATTACTGTGGGTTCTCCGGTTAGCAACTCAGAAAATATAAACCACAAATGTCTAAAATCCAGAGTGATGTATTTTATTAATAGTCATGTAATTAGAAGTTTACATAACTAGATTTACTTGCATTTTAGCACATAAACTCATTAGCCTAAAATTACACAGAACTATAGCCTCAAAAACATATGAACATAAGCGCACTTGTTTGAAGAAATATTTTTATCGACTCACAAGTCCCAAAATAGTCCTTAGTTCACTATCTTAAAAGTGGTGTTATATTCACCTCCCTCTTATTTATGTGTCTTCCTCGATGCATTATAAGCATATATATACAAAAAAGAAGAATATTAAAAAAGATGAGGCTACTACTCCCTAATGAAATTTTCATGTTCCCATGTGGCATTATTATGACTGAAATGTTTCAACTATTCCTTTACTAAGGTGATAACTTGGTTCTAGAAAACTTTGAACTTCCTGCACACAATTCACACTTACTATACTTGAAAGTTCCCCTAGGCTCCATTTGAAACATATTTGATCCATTTACATTATTAACATTTGTAACATACTTTTTAAATAATCAAATGTGAAAGAGAATATGGATATGCATGGATGTTAGTAATGCAATTCTATGTGCAACTAGACCAATCCTCCCTAGGATTTGAAATGGCATCCACCAACTTTGAGTAACTTCCCAGTTTTAATACAATCTTATCGATCTTTGCTTTTAAGGAAACATGATCACCCACTTTCAATTCCCTATTTAACTTGATATTATATCAATAAGTTTGATGTTTTTCCTAGGCATATTTTAAGTTCTAATTGATTTTCACCACTTTCTCTTCTATTTCTATAAGAAAATCTAGATGTATAATGGCTCTATATATTGTATTTTCCAACTCGCATATATTTTTCATCTTCTACAATATAATATCTCAAATGGGCACATCTTTAAATATGTTTGATACCATTGCTATATGCGAAATCCACCAAATAAAATAATATTTCCATTTCGATGGTTTTTTCATCACATACAACCATGGAATATCTTGAATCACCTGATTGACCCTCTGTGTCTACCCATTTGGCTCTATATGATATTATGTACTAAATTTTAAATGATTACTTTAGGAAAACAATGTAGCCTCATAGTTTCCTTCATATATATTTCGACAAAATTTGTTGTATTGTTTGTTGATTTCAAATGGGAAACATGGGTGAGATTATTCATAACTACCATGACGAAATCATGCTACATCATAATATTGGTAAAATCGTAATAAATTTAATAGAAATAACTCCCCATTTCCACTCATGAATGGATATTGACAATAGAAACTAACAAGAATTTTGCACTTTACCTTAACTTTTTGGCATCCTAAACATCTGCATATAAAATCAATCACTTATTTTTCCATACTTCAAAAAAAATTATTGCTTACTTACAACTAAAAGGATTTTCTAAAACCCTTTTTGTCACAAGGCACCTTGCACATCTCAATTAGTATTAAACATTTCATCCCTTAAGAACTTAGCACATAAATGTTTCCTTTGCATGTGAGGATTCCATCCTCTTCCACCTCATAATTCGCATACTTTGGTTATAAATTAATTTGTTGTAGCTCTTTTTAATTTCATATATTGATGATTGGAATTTTCAACTTCTGAAATTATGATTTGTAACTTGCATTCCTATATACTTATTGTTGTACTGTGAATTGCATGTACACATCTACTAAGTGCATCAACCACCTTATTTTTCTTACCTTTTATGTGCTTAATATCAAAACCGTATTTGGTTAGAAATTTTATCCATCTATTTTTTCGAGAATTTAAAGTTGATTTCCTAAACAAGTGCTTTAGACCACTATGTTTGGTTTTCAATTCAAATATTTTGCCAATGAGGTAATCCCTCCACACTTCTAAGGAATGTATAATGATTTCCAACAGTGAATCATGAGAAGCATAATTTCTCTCATGTTAATTTAACTTCCTTGACACCTAACATATTACCATCCCATTTTACATTAGGATTCCTTCAAGCCCTTCCTTCATTTGAATCATTTACCTTTAAGATTGTTGCAATTATTAAAAATATTTACAAATCTTAAAATCCCTCTTCACATTTATGATACCACTTAAATTTTATAGCCTTCCTTTGCAAAGTAGTGATAGGATGTGTTATTTTTAAGATCCCCTCAATAAATATCTTCTAGTAGCCTCCTATCCCTATGAAGGATACCTTTGTAACATTTTAGGTGTTTGCCACTCTTTAATTGTCTTCATTTTCTTTAGGTATATTGCTACTCCTTCCTCTGATGTGATGTGACCCCAGAAATAAATCTAGTTTTGGTAAAATGAAAATTTACTCAACTTAGCATAACACGGATTCTCTCTAATTACCTGCAACACCATTCCCATTTTTTTCTCATACTCATCTTCCTATTTTGAATACATTGGGATGTCATCCAAAAATAGAATGAAAACCCTATCCAAATAGTTCAAAAATATGTTGTTCATAAGGTATATAGAAACAATTGGTACATTAGATATCCCAAATTGAACCACCACAAACTCATAGTGTCCATACTAAGTTCTAAAAGTTTTCTTGTTGATGTCCTCCTCCTTAATTATTACCTAATGCTACCCTCACCAGTTCAATCTCAGAGAACACTTTATCTACCCTAGGTTGATTAAATAAGTCATCTATCCTTAACAAAGGATCTGTATTATTCACTGTTACCTTGTTCAACTTCCTAAATCTAGAAATAAATTAATTTTCGTATTTGTACCCCTTCTCCAAACGTTATTCCAACTACATTTTCAATTCCTTAAGCTCTCATTTCCTCATTTTCTATGATGTCTTAAATGTAGGGTTAGCACTAGGTACCAAATCTATGAAAAGCTCAACATCCTTTTTAGGAGGTAAACCTCGAATTCCAACAAATAAATCCTCAAATCCCTTAAGTACTTGATGATCCTCAACAATTGGTACCCTTTTCTCTGGTTCCCTCCATAAATTTAGCATGCTTTCCCAAAGTTTTTCTTTTTTTACATGGTTGACGTTTCCCTAATAGAAATTGGCCTTGAATCCCATATACTTATCCTTATTTCACTTCTTTTATAAGGAATGTAAATTGTATATCCTTTCTTAAAATTTTTCTTTAATTGAATGGTTGATATTTTTTAATAGAACATTAGAAATTGGCCTTGGAATCTCCTATATCTATCTTTGTTTCCCTTCTTTATTAATTTTTTTTTCATAGGGTATTCACCGAGGGAGAAATCCCATATCATGTGGGTTCATATTAGGGGATATTTATTGAGGAAAAAATGATATAATATATTGGCGGATGTATAGAGAATGGTATAGAGAAGGAGTGGCACGTGTTGAAGCAGCAACTCAAGGAAGAACATGAGCTACATAGACAAGCGAATGAGTTGCACCACGAACAGGAACAATAGGGTAGCACAAGATGCACTCATGGATGAAACTGTGCCCGTACAAGCTATAGATCCATTGTAGTAGCTCGCATGGAGGAGAAAAGTTGAGTAGTTTTGTTGATCACATGTAAGGGAATGAAGCAGCATGCATGTCATTGTGTGCACACATGTGATGCGACCCATTCAGCACACTCACTAAGGTGAATACAAGAAGCGTGTTCGACTAGAGCTGAACATGTAGTTGACAGTTGATGAGCATTACCACCAGCACAAATTGGATATCCAGATAGACACTACGCATCAATGTATTGCCGGTTCGGCCACACCCAACAAGACCATGTGCATGATAGAAGATGAGTTGGATGGAGGACCCATACCAATACACCCCGATACAATGAAGGCAAGAGTTCACTTCAGCAAGATGTCACCGTTGAGCACATGCACACCATCATGGACAACCAAGCTTGCCATCAACTCACTATCTTCATTATCACACATATGTTAAAGATTTGGTCTCACCACAAAAGGACCAAGTGTCAATGATGCTTTGCAATGCTTGCTCAAGCCATTTTGTTTCACATGAGCACATGCGTATTATAATGTAACACCTTGTCATGTGGACGTTCAATTGTTGATAGTTGGATGTGACATTCATAGAGTAGATGAAGAGTCATGAGGGTAGATGAACTATCACAATGGGTAATGTCCAGGGTCACCCTGCCCTTTGCTATAAATAGAACCTTAGAACTCATCGTATGCTTTTGGTCAGTCAATCTTCGATAGGAGTATCTTAGAGAAAGCTTGGAAAGTAATGTAATGAGCCTTAGTTTCTCCACTGCGCAGAGCTAGTACATCTCTTTGAAGGAGTAGGCAGTTGTGGATGTAAAGTTCAACTATTGGACCTAGTGGTTAGACATGGATGTATTGAATGAATAGAACTTATGCTTAATATAATAGAGCCATCATGTTTCATGCATATGTTGTGTTGTATTTTGTGATATCTAGTTTACTCTAAATTATATACGTATTTGTTTGCTTGCGCATGCATGTATGGACTATTTTGTATAAGTATGTCTCAATCTTTCTGAAATGTGTTGTTGGTTTAACCACCACTTTGGATTGCTCGCTAACTTACTTTCCAACTTGTGATGCATCTTTGCTCGTGTCTTCCCTTCCAGGCCACGTAATATTACAGGTTTCCAAGGGGTGCACTGGCCTCACCCTTAGTCTGTTAGAACCTCTGATGCACCACCCTTGGATTGCTACAACTGTCACACCCTTACTACCAACAAAGACATCTTAATTGCCTCTATGCGAAATCACGGTCAAGGCATTACTATATGGTCCAATTCTGAGACTCCTACACCAAATAGTCTGAGGTCTAATTGGGACTTCTTACTCGGGAGATCCCCTTACATGTTGGCGGGTCCAGCACCATCAACACGAGGATAGTGACAAAAATTGTAGGATAGTGCTTGCAACTTAGGAAATGGGCACATACACATGATGATAAAAACTCATTATCACAAAAATTAGCTCTTGAAACACACTAGAACTAGCTTCTATATAACGTGCAACACTTAACATGCTAAAATATGAATTTACCATATGAGCAAGAAAATTGAAAATGATACTTGGAGTATGCAAACAACGATGAAAGGGAAAAATGTCAGAGAAAATATATCATGAAATTGGTACTAATTAGAGTGAGAGCAAGAAAAAGTGATAGCTGAAAATATAAAAATGGTACTTGCAAAAGAAAAGGTGAACAAAAGAAACTCTTTGAAAAACTCACCGAAATAGAAGTACAAACACGACCAAAAGTGAGGGACTATTAATGACAATGTACACTGATTGTCGACATCGGTTGAATATTGCACAAACACTATCTTGATGGATTGTGCTATGCTTGTTCAAGCTTGCATAAAAGAATGCACTCATGAACTTGTTGTAACCTGAGCATGTGTAAGCAAGTAACTTCGACTGACCAAGAAGTGACCATGGGGCAAACGATTGCATGATCCACATTAGGCTCCAAAATTCAAGTGTAGATAAATTTTAGAGGGTGTTTTCCGCAATGACAATATGATGTTTGTTATTATGACTAAGTAGCAGATCTCCAATGCAGTGGAATATTAGTTATTTAAAGATGAATTGTATAAATATTATTTTAGATAATTTAGTGATATAAATGTATCTGAAATGAGATTTATTAAGCATCCCCAAGGGTTAAGAAAGGCCCAAATGCCCTCTTATCCATAAAAATTGGTGATTAAGATGACCCTATGCTTTATGTTCAAATAATAGGTGAAGATGGATAGCATAAATATTAAAATTATATACCATACATAAGTTTCTTAATACTCTCTTATGATGTACAACCTCTCATAATGATAAGCTACTATGCCATTAAATCATTCCAAATGTGAATCAAAGTCAGAGCTCCATGAGTAGTATCAAAGGAATTCAACATTGGGAATGTGATAGAATAAAGTCATTTCCTGGAAGGGTGAAGTCTTCCCAACCTAGTCATAAAACCAGGTGCATCCGTCACTTAGAAAAAGAAAACATGTAAATTTCCTCATATAGAGGTCTTGAGTACTTTGACCCAATTGTCTCATTTGTTATGAAAAAGTGCAACTTACATGCAATCAATAATAAAGAAGTTGTTCCACGACAATCAACAAGATGGATATTCTAAATTGAGGTCTAGTAGTTCACTAAAAATAATTATCCACCCCTTATTCTCGAGGATTTGGATCTCAGAAAGTTCCTACTCCCTCATCAGTTGAAGAAAGACCACATGAGAAAATCTGAAAAGATTCCTCAATGTGATAGCCATTTGACATTCAATCACTCCACTCTTTTTTATCTAGCAATCTCTTTACATGTGCCCTTAAGTTCAATAACTCATAAAGCACTAGACAAACGACACGTTCTTATTTCAATCAGTTGAATAAAAAAGCTATCTATGAAGGATCTCTTGTAGAGGAATCTATTATTTAAAAGATCAGGAAAACAAGTTTCTTCAAAACTAAAATATACTATCACCAGGGAAGGGAGTTCTTACATTTAAAAGTTGCTACCATTATTCTCACTAGGAAATTTGATTGTTACTCTTTGCTCGGTGGGAAAATAAATGATTTTTGAAGTTTTCCTTAGAAAAACACAAAGAAACAAAGTTGCATAAAAAATTTACATTTTATTTTTATGCTACTCTTTCTTATGCTACCCTCTTATCATGTTTCCTTTGCAACATGTAGCTTTTAAGATGATGTTAAGAATATGACACAATATCCCAAATCCTATAGTTATAAAAAGATTTGAATTATAAGTTGACTTTCACATAGATAAAAATAACTTTTGATAATGAAAAATGGATGGATATAACCTTAACAATAAACTAAGGTGGTTTTGTAGATTTTTTTACCAAAACTTGCTGGTTTAATCTATGATAAAATTATAAGATATATAAAAGGTAGTAGTTTGATTTATAGACTACATGATTTTATTTTCTAAGATAAACTAAGGTGGTTTTGTGGATTTTTTCACCAAAATTAGTGGTTTAATTTATGATAAAATTATAAAGCATATAGAAAAGACACAATTTATGATGTATTATATGGTTTTTTAAGGACATTTTTGGTTAATTTCATTGAGAAGCAAATATTTTTATAGACATAGGGTTAAGGTTAAGTGGTTTAGTTTGTAGAATTCTAGTGATCCATAAATTATTAAAAATAAATTATTGAAAGTGTTCGAATGTATTTCTATATTCAAAAATACATTTTAAACAACAAATTTATCAATTTTTTTTCTTTGGCCAATTTTTTAAATTTAACCACTTGCATTACACTACTGCGCATATAAAGATCAAAGGCAAAGGGAACACTGGAAGTTCAAACTCCGTGCAACAGCAGGGAAGAACATGACTAACAATAAAGTCGTGCAGTCCCTGCCTACAGTCGCCGCCTCCGCGCCATAAACATTCGTTTCATTTTCCTTGCCGTGCCACTTTTGTACTACTGCCTGCCGTAGGCGATGGAGTCATTTCAACGGGAATGGCTACAGAACAACAGTACCGATGGATTCTCTGAGCCCCAAAGAAAGCCATAGATTTAGGCATTCACTGCACATGTCCATCAACAGCATAGTTTTTAAGTGTTATATCTGCACTGCCTAACCAAAACTTCCATTATAATTATTGCCACTCAGTGATATTGCCAAACCGGCGGGACCTGCAATCTGTACTTCAGCTACGTGCAGTTACTAGAAGGGACGGCTCAGAATGAACGTCCATTAACAGGAAATGTGTGGAACGCAATTTCATGTGATTAGATTCCTTTCAAAGAGTTGTTTAATGCAACATCATCTGCGCAGTCTTCCTTACAAAAATTCGATTCATTATCACTTCGTGGTTGTCACTTTGTTTTTGAGTGGGTCCAATCCAAGGCTTCTGTGATTTCCTTTGGCACGTAACACTTGTCTTCCTTGGCTCAAAAAATGCCTCTTAGTACGGAAAATTGAACGAAACAAAAAAGGAATGCGGTGATTTTTGGGTGATGAAGATAGTAATTCGTATTTGTGGCGTTATAACTCTGTTAATGGATAGAGCTGGCTTATTAAACTTTATGCTGTAGCCCAGAGAAATTATTTTGCCTGAAAAAATATGAAAATTTTGATTATATTTTAAAAAATTTAATAAATCTTTTTATAAATCCAAATTACAATTATTAAACTTTAAAATTTTAAATGCGCAACTATAAAATACTCTACACTATTCAGTAAAAACAACATATTTTTTTGTCTGTATATGTAAAAATGTAATGGCCCATGCTACAGTATTGCATGCTTGTTATCCACCAAGCTGCACGATAATGTTTGTTATGGTTCAGTAATGCAATTACTCATGGTTCAGTAAGGTATGCTTTTCAGTTTGTAAAGTTGAAAAGAACAGTAAACTTCAAGGCTTAACTTTCGAGTGTGAAGAAGGCAGGTAACAATATAATTCGGTATAAATCTGTCTTCGACTTTGAAGTTGTTATACCTTTTGGATGAATAAAAAATTTATACTTCAAAAATTTTACGAGTTTTTCCATATAGGTTTTTCTATCTTTAAAAATTAATTCATATCGATATATATATATATATTATAATTAATTAATGGTTTTTGTTTTTTTTCTTTTCAAATTTCAATTCAATTAGATATTTGTTTTTAAAATTAATTTCTCTATATTCTAATTTTATTTTTAATTATTTAATATTATAGTGATCTCAATTAAATTACTAAAATATTATTAAAAGTGGCATATTTATTTAAAAAATAATATAAAATATATTTATATATATAATATTTGTTAGTTATTAATATTTTTAAATTGGATAGTGATTTTTATAAAGACCATTTTACATTATAAAATAGAAAAAAACAAAAATTAAATAATATATGAGTTAAAGATATATACATTTAAAATGACATGAATTTTTAATTATAGAAATTCACTTTTATTTGAAGATTGTTAATTTATAAATAAATTTTGTTACAATGTCATGCCCAAATATTATAGCTTAATAATACCACATATCCAAAAAATAGTAATTGATCTTCATTTCATATAAAAAAAATTTAACTAATCAATTTAATTAAAAACACAAAAAACATATGTATATTTAGAATATTCTAATAACTATATTTAAGATAAAATCTCAATCTTTAACTTATAAATACAATTATACATCATCCTAATATTATGAATATTTTAAAATATATTTTTTCTGACTAAAATTAAAATAATAAAATTATGTATCTTATTGCAAAATATATCACATGTTTTATATCAAGCAGAGAATTATCAAAGAGATTACCTCTCTCCTTAGCGTACTTACTTTGAACTGTAAAATATACTTGAAAACACGACCAAGTAATCCATGTTTTTGTTTTTTGTTGTGTTTTTTAATATATATTTACAATATTTGCTTAGTTTCGGGCTTCGTGAGTAATCAAAATTTGATTTCTGTATATCAATATCAAATGACTGATACCGCAGTAGAGATTTAATGACCTATGTTGGAGTAAATGCGGTGTACAGTGGAACGATGTCTTGTATAGTAAATGCTGCAAAAATCTAATGTGTCATGCTGCAAATGATCTACACAGCAACTATATTACATTGACATTATCCACTGGTTACGACATTTATAACCAAAGAATAAAATGAAGCAGCAAAATCGTGAGGCACGTACAAGAAAGGTGGTCCGATAGTATGTAATATTCCACCTGGTCCACACAACCTACATGGACATCAAACTATATTTCAGCCTTGCAGTGGCCTCTCCACCTCATGTTTTTTTCGCCCTCCATAGAGTACGGGTCACTTGATCTTGAATGGTATGTAACCCATATCTTTCTGGTTCGCATGGCTTTAAAGGGATGCCCATAACAGTTGAAAACGCAGCATTAGATAAGGGAGAAGTCGACAATATCCGTCGAATATTAGTGTTTGTCGTGAAGTAAGGTATCTTCAAACGAACTTCTCAAAATTCCTCTGAACTTATCCTCGTTGTATCTGGAGAAGGGATTCATCAATCTTAGATTAGCTGACCCTTCCACCTTTCCACATAGGAGTTTTCTCATTATTTTATGTTTTTAACTTTTTTGAATTCAGTCACACAAATTGTAATCTATGATTATTTAAATGGTTGGTTTTCTACTGCAGATTGAATAATCTGAAAAACCGTAGATCACAAAACTAACCATTTTAACAAATAATTGTCCAATTTTTCACAAAATTAATCTAAGCAAAAAAAAACATAGAGTAGTTGGTATATAATATATATACACAAATATTCTACAGGGGAATTCAAAAACTATGTGAATTTGAACAAGGATTATGATTTTTCTATATAATATAGTATTTACCTTTTTATAATTCAAATAACATTTGAATTTTTATAAAGGTTTTTAATTTTTTTATACAATATATTAGTCTTATTTTAATTTATAGACCAGTGTAGATTTATTTTAAGTATGGATCTAACATGAGCTTAGAATGATCAATTTTTTTCCATACTTTTTAACCATAAAACTTATTTTTTTCATGCTATATACATATTTTTTTATTGATATATATACTATAGAGCTATTGGCCATTAAAATATTACATACAATTCACAAGAGACATTTTATCATGCTAAATTAAATGACTTTAATTATTAAGTTTTAAGTATAATGTTGCAATAAAAAATAATTTTATTGGTATCCAAATTGAATATTCTTTTTGTATCCAACATTAAAATGAAATAACATTTAAATATATGTATGTATATATATGTATATGTATATGTATATGTATATGTATGAGATTTAAACATACATTTTTTTTTTAAAGGGCATGGATGGACTGACATACTTGCACATCCCCCTCATACTAGGTTGTACAATCACATACTTACACACCCCCACATATTGGGTTGTAGAATGAGCCTCTAGAATCAATGAAACCATTTTTTTTTTAGTGTTGTTCTGGTTAATTTTAAATAAAGTGTGGCCTAGATCTTTAAAATCCCCACTTTAACTTTCAATTAGTTTTGAAATTTTTAAACAAATTATAAGTTTATTAAACTCATTCTACAACAGAGTAAACCTATTTCTAATTTACTTGTGACCCACTTCTATTTAAACATTTACTTCTATTTCTAACCAAAAAAATAAGATATACTAAACATTTACTTCAATTTCTAAGTTCACCTCATGTATACAACATGAGCTGGTCTAATGGTTCAGAGCATGTGTTTCCTTCTAACAGGCATCTTTCTTTTATGTAAATTGCATGGATCTCACACATTAATGTGGTGTCTCACTTGGTGTGATAAATTGGATAACAATAATAATCATATCATCTTTTTCACCTTAAAATTGGATAACAATAATAATCATACGATTAAAATTGGATAACAATAATAATCATATGATCTTTTTCACCTTAAAATTGGATAACAATAATAATCATATGATCTTTTTCTTGCTATAAAAGCCTGCAAACCATAACAAACAAGGTATGTGCTCGTTACCCGTGACATACTCACACATGGGGTTTGAACCATTGACCTTTACAAATGAGTGCAAAGCACTCAATCACTAACTAATACCCACCTTCCAACTAATCATTAGGTAATAATAATAACCATATGATCTTTCTTTTGTGTAGATCCTGCCTAGTATAATAGCTCACACACACACATGGGGTTTGAACGGTTGACCTTTACAAATGAGTGCAAAGCACTCAATCACTAACTAATACCGACCTTCCAACTAATCATTAGGTAATAATAATAACCATATGATCTTTCTTTTGTGTAGATCCTGCCTAGTATAATAACTCACACACACATGGGGTTTGGGGTTTGAACCGTTCACCTTTACAAATGAGTGCAATGCACTCAATCACCA
>APFE031389100.1:2108-16998 GCA_000404065.3 Pinus taeda | reverse complement strand
TGCTCACCATCAACCAGTGAAAGTGAAGCACATGGACAAAGAAGGAATCCTAAACTTCCTTGTAAGTTGTGTGAAGGCGATCACATCGTCCACCATTGTCCCTTCCTTGAAGAGGCTAAAAGAGTTTTGGATAATCATCCGGTTTCACCGTTACGACTTCGTCCTGGATATCGAAAACTCTTGCCGAGCCCTCCACCGGTTGAAAATCCTGCTAGCCCATCCTTGTGGTCAACCAAAGCACCTATCATTGAAAATGAACCCTCTGAATCCATACCAGACAAAAGTCAAAAGGTCGATACGGCAGTTGACCCGATAGTGCCTTCAGAATGTTCATCTTTGAATGATACCATCACTGAAGAGAAAGAGAACGACACCATTCAAATTCTTTTCATCAACACCGACTCCGACGAGCTTGGGGGCAGTCCCCCCATTCCTTTACCGCAAGAAGGAAGTTCATCAGAGTCATATCCGGCCATCTATTCGGTCCCACCACCAAGCAACCTGGTTGTTTCCTTTGACTGGAATCTACTAGGCAGACCTCGTTTACCAGCCAGCATACCATTCAGAATCATTGTACAAGCTTACAGAATGGTCATGGTTGGTACCATCATTGATGAAGGGGCTTCTATGAGTATCATTTCCTCAACTACTTGGAAAGCGCTTGGTTCGCCATCGCTTTTGCCTTAAATGAGAAATCTAACAGGCTTCGACAAGGGAACCAGTCGACCTTTAGGGATCCTTCCAAATGTGCTCATTACTTTGAGAAGGAAAACTATTCAAATGAATGTTATGGTAGTTCAAGGACCTTTAGATTATAATCTACTCCTTGGACGCAACTATATTTATTGCATGGGAGCCATCGTCTCCTCGCTCTTTAGAGTAATGTGTTTTCCGCACGAAGGCAGAATGGTCAAGCTCGTGGACCAAATGTCATTTCCCGGATCACACATCGCAAATAGTCAAATGCCATCCCTAAATGGTCTTTTCACGCAAGAAATGTCTCATTAGTCTCCAGTCCGTCCACCTGATGAGCGCGAGTGATTCAAGAAGATGTGACTGAAACCCAGGGGGCATGCACCCTGGTCTGTTTTGGCAGGAAAACCTTAGCTATAGAGTGGATTTCCACAAGGGATATATGACTAGTCTGGCGAGCCCGTCCAAATGGACATGGGAACGGGCTGGAATAAGATACCTTCGTCAAAGTTATGTGAGTGGAGGTGCATCTGTGCCATTCACCTTTGTCTGTTTCGATAGACATCACCGAGGAAGCATTTTTCTTGGTAACCTAGAAATTTTTCGCTATACTTGGGGGCATGCAAACCTTTCCGCATGCAAGTGAAGAGTGGCTATTTATTTTTTTTAAATTTTAGGACTTCTAACCCTTCAAACCCGTAAGGCTAGTCGTTTCCTAACTTGCATAAAGAAAGAATTCAGGGCAAAGCTTCAAAAGGTGCAAGCTCCATAAAAAATGGCATCTTGAATGAGACATTTCTTATCATACGACTGGAAAGCAATGTTGTCGCAGTGTTCAAGCTCATTAAAAAATAAACTCTCTGCAAGCAATGTTGTCGCAGAGTTCAAGCTCGTTAAAAAATAAACTCTCCACGAGTAGTTTTATCGCATAGTTCAAGCTCGTTAAAAAATAAACATAAGTCATGAGCAAGTGTTTCCCCCAGCATTTAAGCTCATTAAAAAATGAACCGGTAAATAACCATTGTGAATGCCTTATCGCCAGCTTTTGAACCTTGGTCGTGTTCTCACCATCACCTCCACTCTGTTTTTAGCTGATCATTCACCCCCATATGATTGTTTACCCCTTCGAGGAACATCTGCGAAGAGTGATTCTGCTAGCCATCCTTGTAAAACTGTCGTGATTGGAAAATTCCAAATCTTACCTGGAATCAGTTGCTACTACCTGAAACCATCACTCGTTCCTCGAAAACGAGTCTTCTTTAAGCTCTTTTCACCTGAATCATAAAATATGAAAAGGTTGTCGAGCGATTGGCCTCTCCGGCTCATTAAAAGGCATCAGAAATGCTATCCCTCCTCAAGATTTTAATCTTTTTGGACCTAAGGGATTATTACACAAAAAGATCGAGCACTTGTCTTGTTTAGCTCATTAAAACTATCGAAATTTCATCCATTTTGTATTAGTTTACGCTTTTTCGGACTTAAGGGATTATACAACGAAAAAGAATCTTCGGAGTCTTCTTTCCGTTTCTTTTAGACTCTCTAAAATTGAAAGAGACCGAGTTATCTTTATCGTTAAACTCGTTAAAACCTAATAGTGACAAACTCATCCAAATGGACAAGAACGAGTTTCACTGTCGCTAGACTCACTAAAATATAGCGACAGGTTCGCTCGAAGGGCGGATTATAGAACAAGCATATGTTATCCTCCTCAAGCTTGACAAAAATAAAGAGGTACTGGTCAGCAATGACTGGGGAAAATTGGGAAGAAAACAAGAAGAAATTTTATTGGTAGCAAGTCACTCTTGAACATGACACTTTCCTCCGGCATCCATGTCGGGTTGGGTTGTTCTGTTCACTGGTCCTCACCATTTGTCCATCACACCACCTATCTCTGGGGTTAACGATACCAATCCATCATCATTATCGCTGATATGTTCAAGAGAAGTCATTCAGACAATTCACCTGAGTCTCACCCACTGCAATTCATTCGTGCTTCATTCCTTCATGACCGCCACCCTGAACCATCATATCGTCAGTTTATTTTCACCTCAAAAATCATTTGCTTCGTTCTGTGTCGTTGATGTGGGATTAATTAAGGCCCTCCTACGACGGGTTGCTTCTTGTCGACATCAGCTCATTATCCAAGAAGTTGACTTAGGAACAACCCTTTCAATACTTTGAAGCTTGCATGCCTCAATGGCAAGTTTCTCACTTTCGGCGATAGGTTTACATCAATGACCATCGACCGAGAGATTTTGCGTGGTCTTTGATGCTAAGTCCCTTTTTCACACCACTTAAATTGTACTGTAGTACCTTGAGGGTCATTGTCATTATTGGTGATTCCTCTCATGCCTATTAATAGCTTACATCATTGGCTGGTAATCAGGCGATGTCTTTCCATGTTCGACTCCATAGACATTTTTCACATGGATCGACTTGTACTCTGAGTGAAGATTGGCCGAGTTTGAAGACCCCGGATCTAGTTTCATCCATCCAGGATGCGATATATTCAGGAATATAAAAACATCCAGTGTACATAATTACCGAATAACTGATCATCTAAATCAAAGGATGATGTGTCCATATCATCAGTCTGTCACACAGATGATCATCTATCCTATGTACATGAAAATGAGTTTATAAAGCGAAGCATGGGAATGCCCGCCTCAGCTAGATCATGAAATAATGTTGTCATATAATGTATTGTATTGTATCTTATTACAGGTCACCTCCCAGCTCAGAAAAACTTCAGATCCTCATAGTAAAGCATTTCACCCCACATCAAAAATGATTAATGACCTCATGTTTTAGGGGTCAACTGTTATAGACATTTTTGGGCACTTCAAACCCAATCACAAATGTCCATAAACTGGGGGCTCTTAAGTCCCTAAAAGGGTTGCTTCACTGCCTAAAGGAACAAGGTCAATTGATTACATCATCTCCCAGAAGTTCTCCACTAAAAACTGCTCATAAATGGTCAAAACTGGACCATACTGAAAGCTCCATGTAGGGGGTGCGATGCATATCACCTTCCCAATGAACAGGGTGTGATGCATACTATTTTTCTCCTCTATAGGGTGCGATGGTCAGGAATGGAAAAATGGCAGGGACCAAAATGCAAGGTGTAAGATCATGGAATCTTCCAGAAGCTTCCCCTCTAACACTTGCCACTCCATTTTCGACCAGGGATGAGTAAGAGATCTTCATTCTCCAAGTGGAAGCAGGAACTATCAGAGAGAAGACACTAATCAAGATTCCAAAAGATAACTCACCTCTCTGTAATCATCTATATATGGATCCCTCATCACAGAGATCCAGAGGCTGGAATTTTGTAATCTAGAGAGAAGTGCTATGAGTATTCTTGTGTACATTCACAGTGTTGGGTGATTTTTCTTTGCTTGAGGTGAAAGAAGGGCTTCTTAGCTGGAGGATGATGCGGGGTCAGAGCTGCTCATGGTTGTAATCCTCTTGCTACTTTCATCTGAATAAAGTTATTCTTGTTTCCTTCCATATCCTGGTGTACTTGTTTATATATGCTTGTATATGGTTAATGTACATTTGATCTTACATTATTTGTGAATTTAGATCCTTGTTTCTTGCATAGTAGTATGTTGTTGTGATTCTACAGGTCCTTTTGAATATGAGTAGACAAAGAGCGAGGAGCAAAACTCTATCAAGAAGGATAGGGAATCTAGCGCAAGACTTAGATTGGCCCTCTTGGTTCTCCTCTCATCTATTTTCATAAAAGGAATCAACAGTAGACTTTGATTGTTTGTTTCTAAGATAGCCACACATCTTAGAGGGAATAGCAGCATCCGTGTGGACACTATTCTCATATAAAACACTCTATGACCCTATAGAAGAATAAAAGAAGAATGGACTCCCGTACCAAGGAAAATGGTCGACTTTACAATGAAGACACGCTAGACCATAACCCCAACTATGACACAACCACCAAGTGAATATCCTATACCTACCGACTCTGCATCTTCAACTCTTGGCAGATAGACACTTGTACAACTTTTACAATGATGCTTTTACAATGACTCTTGAGAGTGATACTTTTACAATGATTGTATGGAGTGCTTCCCAGTTGAATACTTCATCTGGTGAACTTCTTATTGTTGTTCTGCACCTTGATTGTTTCTCTAGTCATGCTACCCTTTGTCACTCTTCAGAACATTAGATTATGCATTGATTCTTCTCTTGATTAATATATAATACCTGCAAAAAGTCTTCAAAGAAATACCCATGACATGATAATAGAAAAACTTACCTCATCTTGCAGAACATGTCTGTGCTAAATAGAAACAACAAATTAGCATACAAAGAAACTAATGCAATTAAGAGATGAATATGCATATACAGAAGATACTTACCTATAGCTTACCTTTGCTACACCTTGCTCTTTGCTGCCCTAGAAAGTTTAGTCCTTTGCACCCCTTTTTTATCAAGAAAACTAGTGTCCATTCAGAGATGCTAGTCCCACTAGGACGGGTAGCTATCTTAGAAACATGCAAACCAAAGTTACTTGTGTTTTCTTTTATGAGAGATAGATGAGAGAGAAGCAGAGAGTACCAACCTTAGTCTTTAACTAGTCTCCTTGCTTGTTTCTTCTCCCCCTTGACAGAGCTTTCGGCACTCCTTTCTCACTTGTCCCACTTCAAAGAATACATGTAGAGTCAAAGCAGCAAAATACCATCAAAGCATAGAGATCTATAACCATAAACTATATAGGATCAGATGTATATTAACCATACAAATGCATACATAAATACAATATTCAGAGATATACAAGCATATGGAGGAAATGATCCAGGTGGATGTTGGTGGCCACCCACCTATCCCATTTGGACCCCCACAACAGTCTCTTTCAGTTTTTCAGTTTCCGTAATTGTAGCACAATTTACTATTTTTAGCAGTTTTTTCGGGTCCTGAACTTCTGGAGCCATTTTGAGGCCCTAAACGACGTTTTTTTTGGAAATATCGGGGCAACATGGGACCATGGACCGATGTTTCCCTTTCTAAAGTGGTAGTTCTCAAATAGATCTTTCTATTGAGCTATCATACACGTCAAATGGAGATCGTATACCAAAGTTACGACCCCGGGAAATTGATGTACCAATTTATCCAAAACGGTGCCCACAATTTGGTGTTTCATCTTCTAGGGTTAGGTTTTGGAATGTGAAGGGTTTTCCATTGTTTCTAAACAATAAATAGGCCTTCGAGCCTCATTGTAACATAGTTTTTAGAACAGTTCAGAGGCATGTAGCCACACATCTCTTCTCAGAGATAAGCTACCATCACCCTAGTTGGTTTCTTTCTAATTCTGGTTGTAAGCATATTTCAGTATTTTCCATTAATGAAATGAAGTATTATTTCCATTGCATCTTTGTGTATATGGTTACCTCTGTATTTTGTTGCATTCCTATTTAAATCCGGATCAAGAAAACTCAAATAACTTTATTGATAGAAGTAGTAGAAGAGAGGATTACAATCAAGTTGTCTGATCCAATGCCATCCTCCTAGCATGAAAGCCCTCTTCACCTAATGAAAAGCTAGATCACCCAACAATGCAATGTTTCACAAAGAAACCAACAACATTTCCTTACAAAATACAAAATTCCAGCCCTTGGATCTCTAAGATGAGGGATCCATATATAGATATTTGCAGGTAGGTGAGTCAACTTCTAGGATTTTGATTAGTGTCATTTCAATGATAGTTCTTGGTACCACTTGGAGATTTCATGATCTCTTACTCATCCCTGGGAAAATTCATAGAGGCAAGTGTCAAATGAGCAGTTTCTAGAATATTCTCTGGGTTTCCACCTAGCAAATTGCCTCTACAATTTGTCTATTCTCGCTCATTGCACCCTATAGAAGGGCTTTCCAATATGCATGGCACCCTACAGAACGGGTTTTCAATATGCATCACACCCTCCATGTGTAACAGGTGAGATGCATCGCACCCTCAGCATGGAGCAGTTTGTATGGTCCAATTTTGATGCGTTCTGAGCAGCTTTTCAGGGAGAACTTCTAGGAAATGATGTAATCATCTAACCTTGTTCCTTTAGGGTATGCAACAATACTTTTAGGGGTTCAGAAGCCCTTGGTTTATGGAAATATGTCATTGGAGTTGCAGTGCCCAAATATGTCTATAACAGTTGCCCCCTAAAGCATGAGGTCGTAAATCTTCTAATGTCGGGTGAAATGCTTTATCATGAGGATCTGAGGTTTTTTGAATTGGAAGGTGACCTACAATAAGATACAATGCAATACATTATCTTCATAATATTTTCATGACCCAGCTGAGGCAAGCATTCCCATGCTCAGCTTTTCAATTTCATGTACATAGGACAGACAACTGTATGTGTGGCAAACTGATGATTTTGGTAGAGCCATCATCCCTTAGCTTGGATGATTATCTATGCAGCTATGATGTACATTCGATGTCTTTATTTTCCTGAATATACCGCAGCCCGGATGGATGAAACTAGATCCGGGGTCTTCAAATGCGTTCAATCTTCACTTGAAGTACAAGTCAATCCATGTGAAAAGATGTTCTCATGTCGAACATGGAAAGACATCGCCTGATTACTAGCCAATAATGTAAGCTATTGTTATAGACATATTAGGGCACTACAACCCCAATCATATATGTCCATAAACCAAGCACTTCTGAGTCTGTAAAAGTGTTGTTTCATACCCTAAAGGAACAAGGTCATTTGGTTACATCATCTCCCGTAAGTTCTCCACAGAAAACTTCTTAGAATTGGTCAAAAGTGGACCATACAGACTGCTTAGTGCAAAGGATGCGATGCATCTCACCTGCCATATGCGAAAGGTGTGATGCATACTGAAAAGCCCTTCTGTAGGGTGTGATGGGCGAGAGTAGACAAATGGCAGAGACAGTTTGCAAGGTGGATGATCATGGAATCTTCCAGAAACCTATCCTGTGACACTTGCCTCTCTGAATTCGCCCAGGGATGAGTAAGAGGTCATCAATCTCCAAGTGGAATCAAGAACTATTAGAGAAAAGATACTAATCAAAATTCCAGAAGCTGACTCACCCCCCTGTAATCATCTATATATGGATCCCTCATCCCAGAGATCCAAAGGCTAGAATATTGTATCTTGTAAGGAAGTGATGTTGGTTTCCTGGTGGAATATCATAGTGTTGGGTGATCTAAACTTTTGATGAGGTGAAGAAGGGCTTTCATGCTGGGAGGATGACGCTGGGTTAGATCAATGGGTTTTAATCCTCTCTTCTAATCTTTACATCAATAAAGCTATTCAAGTTTTCCTGCACATTCTTGTATGTCTGATAATATATGCATTTGTGTGGTCAATTTATATATGGTCCTATATTGTTTATGATTATAGATCTCTACACTTTGGAGGTAATATTATTCTTTGACTTTACAGGTACTCTTTGAAGCAGAGTCGTCAAGGAAAGAGTGGCAAAGATCTCTCAGAGAGGAGAAGGAACAAACAAGGAACCGAGCGAAAGATTGAGGTTGGTATTCTTTGCTCCTCTCCTATGTACTCCTCGTAAAGGAAAATGAAAGTAACTTTGATCTGTTTGTTTCTAAGATAGCTACCCATCTTAGTGGGACTAGTAGCTCTACATAGACACTAGATTTCCCGATAACAAAATGGTGACTCCACTAGGGAGAAAATAGATTGTTTGCTTGTCTATATTTGTTTTCTTTATAAACTTATAAATGGAGCCTGAAGTTAAGCCAGCTAGCCTTCAAATTGCATTTGCTATGCAAGTGCAAAGTAGATCAATGCTACTTCAGTCTATCTCCGAGTTTTGTTTATAAACCCAACGATCGATTTGCAAACATCCTAATTGCCCTGGTGGTGGCTCAAGTAGCCTCATTAGATCCATCCCTCTGATTTACATTTACTCACTATCATTAGCTCGGCTTAAACCCCTGAACTAAGCTGCAAATTGTGACCAAGAACCAAGTTGAAGTCTCATCCATGGACCATCGCACCTTCTCATCCTGGGAATCTGGATGCATCGCACCTCTTGTGTGCAGTAGGTGGGATGCATCACTCTTTCCATGTGTTATAGGTGCGACGATCAGATAAGACTCCTTCTGCTTCCAGATTTTGGTTTTTTATTCACTCTCTTCAGCTTTATTTAGGAGTTTTGCTTTCTGTGATCAGTATACCGCTATGAAAACCCCCTTCCTTTGCATGATTCAACCTCCATAGTACAAAGAACTATAAATGTTTTTATGTATTGTTAGTCATTTACAGTTCTCCTTTACAAAGAAGTAGCGTAATCAAACTGTCGTCTTTTGATTTGGAAGTGCTGCAAGTGTCGTTTTCAGTCAAAGAAAAGAATCATATTGTTCTTGATGGTCAATGACACTGTTACTCTTGTATTTGATTTGAATTAATAGTTTTTCAAGTGTCAAAAGAAGTTTTCAATTCAAAATCACAAAGTGCCGTCATTATCTTCCTTTCGTTTTTTGAAGAGAAAATTGTTAGTACTGTCACTTGAAACGATTTAGATTTGTACTTAGCATTCTTTATGTCATTCACACATTAAGAAAGAGAAAACAAATACATGCATGTGCATTTGCATTTAGACTTCTTGTTGATTTTTATTTAGGACAGTGCTTCTAGTGTGTGCTCTCTACTCTATGTTAAAAGAATCCCGCTTCTCTTTCCTTAGTAGCTAGGATTTTCATTGCAAAAAGAAGATTAAATGATTGTTTATCTTAGATTGCATTTTAGGAATTGTATATCTACATCACATGGTGAACCTGAAAGGAAAACTTCTTAAGAAAGATCAACTGTAAAATAAATTCAATGAACATAAAAATGCTTTGGAACCTAACACACAACATTTAGAAGTCTAGGCTAGAGACGTATTCTGGTATCGTAAGGCCTGGTAACTATCGCTTTCATTATTGGTTGGGTGAACTGAGGCAATCTTTCCAGATTCGCTCTGCCTCTTATGCTTTTGGAATATTCCTGTAGGAAAATAGGGGATCTTGTAGGTGAAATAGGACATCCTATAGACATCCTATAGGATGACTTGTAGTGGCCTGTTTTGAGCCCAATTTGTGAGGAATGCATCATGAAAGATAGGATAAGACCCGTACTTGTCTACCAAGGAATATGACCCATCAAAACCATCTTTGTCCACACCTAACCCACCCGCCATACAATGAAAAAGGATTAGCATTCATGTTTTCAAAAAAAATATAAGAGGAAGAAGTTTGTTATGCTTATTCATGTGCACAATAGTTAAGTGTTTGATTAGATTATTAGTTTACATGCTTAGCTTAGTTAGGATTTCACATGTGTTAGCTTAGAATTATTATGAAGAAAGGTATCTTAACAAATATCTAGATGAGTTGTGTGTTTTAAGCATCTATTTTAGTATTTGTTTATTGCAGTAGGTGGCATTTCAAGTCTCTCAATTAGGATAAAACTATCGTTTCTCAATTGGTAATCAAGCTTCTTCTAAATCAATAGAAGGCTAGTTTGAGAAACCCTAGTGGTCTATCGCCTAGCTCAGTAGTGAAAAAAGAGTGCAACCATTGCATCTATTTGTGTATAAAGCACTCTCACCTCCCAGTTTGTATGAACCCAGGGTTGATGAAGTAAAGTTGGTAGCCCTAGGAGTTGTAGCATTCTTGCTCCAATACTGGTGCTCATTAAATACCGCATAATCTCAGTAATTCATTAAAAAAATTATGTATATAATTATATTTATAATGTCTTTAACCTCTATTATTGTGCATAACTTAACATTATACATAGAACCATCATGTTAACATATAAAATATCATCTAACTCATATAAGTTAGCTTAAGTTGTATATTTTAATTACTAAACTAACTTATTTCAGTTTTCATATTTCTAAAACATTTCTTCCATTATTAAGCTTAAACTTAATGAGATTTGTGGGTTCTAGAAATCTATTAAATTTTTATATAGTACTGGTGTAATTGACCTATTCCCATTTCCATGCAAAGCATCTGAAGGTATGTGTCTCAAAAGTTGCATGGTTAAGTGATATATTTTAATTAGTATGTTACGAGTGGAATTAGAGAATGTTTCTTATTTTATTTCATATAAAATGTTTGACAAATTTCTAAAGGAAAAAGACTAATCAATTTGTATTCAAAGTATTTAAAGAAATGTTTACGTGTAAAGTCTTCACAAAATGTATGGGAGATGAAAATCATTTTTTTTGTAAATGTGGTTAGGATAAATTTAATAGGTGTGTATGGAAAAAGTAATATGAGAACTTATTTTAAAGCTAATAAAAAAAATGAATACCCCATAATCTCAAAAAGTCATTAAGAAAGTTATATATATAATTATAGCTATAACTTTTTTAACCTCTGTTAATATGCATAGCTTAACATTATACATAGAACCATCATGTTAACATATAAAATATCCTCTAATTCATATAAGTTAGCTTAAGTTGTATGATAAAGTGATATATTCTAATTACTAAACTAGCTTATTTCCGTTTCCATATTTCTAAAACATTTCTTCCGTTATTAAGCTTAAACTCAATGAAATTCATGGGACCTAGACATCTATTAAATTTTTAAATATTGGCAAATTTTATAGATTAAAATTTTGTTATATACTTTGCATAATTTATGACTATTCTTTTAAAAATAACTAATTAAATTATATAGAAAGAAAAAAATATATTTTAAGATCATTAAAATTTTATAAAAAATATATATAAATATTTAAAATATAAAAAATATTCAAACATTGAATAAATGATATTTAAAAAATAGATGATGATGATGGTGATGCCGATGGTGATGGTGATGGTGATGGTGATGATGATGTTGTTGTTGTTGCTGCTGCTACTGTTGATGATGATGATCCACTAAGGCCAATCTAGTCTATGAGACTAATATACAATCAAATTTCTATACTTGAAAAGAAGTATACATCTTGCTTTTCCATATTCTTAATATCAATAATACATATATTGGTACTAATCCTTTTTTTTCCATGAGAAAAAAACTATGGTTTTTATATTAAGATTAAAAAAACCATTACATTGCCCAGAAAAAATAGAAAGTTCATATGTGCCCAATCTAGGAGGTTGTGCAACTATACAGTCAATCAAAAAAGAAGTAAATATTATATCCAATAACTATATATCACATATGCATTCAAAGCCCAAGAAAAAAGAAATGTTATAGGTGTCTATGTTCCATGAGTTGAACCAAATGGTCCTATGCATCCATCACAAAATAAGATTTGAATAACCCATCATTGTCTCTAATCAGACATATGTGGTTAGGCATTCCAGAAACTAAAGGTCCATAATTGATTCATTCCAGTTATTATTCCATGGGGCAAGATGCCAACATGGCATCTTGAAGCCATATGATATTCCTCAAAATGAATGTATTATGGCTGTACCCTTACATCTCTTTCGGAAAGTAGATATGTAGAAGAGTTGTTACTGATATATATGATAAAAATAAATCCTATAGAAATAATTCCTTAGCATCAAGATTGGTCTCATTTAGTTCTACAAATAAGGGGGTGCAAAAGTAGATTTTCCATTTATCCATTAAATAACCACCCTTGGTTCTCTAAATAAGTGGATGGATTCGGTATCAAGAAATCAAGCACATTGAAGAAAACCCCATGGTGCTAAAACATCTGCTATAGAATTTATGCTTTAACCTCCACATCAAAAGAACTTATATCTGAGAGATGTAGATACATCTATTTGAGACCCACAACCAAATCCTTCCATCTGAGCTTCCCCATCGAAAAACCATCTAGGAAATTTGAAATTGGGGGATTACCAATGATCTATGAGGCTTATCGCTCAACCTAGTCTAACCCTATTCCTCGAAAGAGGAACATATACCCTTACAAACCCTATCAATGTTGTATGTCTCCCCATAAAAAATGACGACATTATTTCCCTTCTAGATTTCCCAAATAATGAGAAAGTGGAGGATCCTCTATTCCCCAATGTAACTCAACTATCTACCAATTGCTTCATTCATATATCCAAAACACCATCTCATATTTCTAACTATACAATGAAGTACTATATCCCATATAGTTGAGGCTTATGGTAAATTTATGAGCAAGTGTATAGCATCTGCCACACTATTTTTGAAAGGATAACACCATCCAAGTCTAGTGATCCCTCTTCTACTCAATTTGTCTACGATTAGTATTCAATCTCTCCACACTAGCCAACAAATAATCTTCACTTTTAGAGACATGGACGAGGACGACACACACCAATAAATACACCTAGTATAATTTCCATAGAGGGAAAGGTTTATACTTTTGTATAACTCTGCTACAACTATTTCACCCTGAATGAGAGATCCATCCTCGCTAAGTTTGTAACCCTAAGAAATGATCATGATCCCCACCCATTTTAATTAATATATGTAATTATTCCATAGCGTAGAATTCCTACCTTTGACTCCTAGGGATACAACCACTTTCCATTTCCTTATAGATTGGGAATGTACAAGAGGATTCCCCGTTTTATTTATGTATCTAATACCAATCCCCTATAAGTGGTAAAGGATCGATTCTAGTAGTGTAAAAGTGCCCCACATTATCAAGATAGGAACAATTCCCACCCATAAAGATGATCCTATGGCAATCTCCAAGCATAGATTTTCCCTGATCCATCTTTTCACCTTCATAATACTAATCAATATTCAGGATCCCTTCATTTTTTATAATGCCTCAACCATTTGACATATATGTAAATTTTCAGATACTTTTCCTTTATTAATTTTTTCCAAATACCAATGCTATATATAGCCCACCAAAAACTTTTGGAGAGTAATTCCCAGTAAAATATTTCTAGATCTAGTAAACCACAGTCGCAGGAGTTAGTTGTCCTAGTAATTTTACTCAAGAGAACTAGGTGTAATTTTTTCCCTATGGGCCCTAGACAATAAGAAACCTTCTATGATGTCATTGATCTTTTTAATCACCAATTTGGGTAAATGAAATAGATGCAACCAATATATTTCTTGATTATGTAGAACCAACTGTATAAGGATCATCCTTCCCCTGATGACAACCATTTGTATGTCCAATTTTTTAATATAATTTCAATTTTTTAAATTAACCACTACTAGTATGAATTTTTATATCTATTTGTCTTTAATTTGTATCCATTGTATGAAAAAACATCGTCCATAGGTGAAATACCCACATCAAAGAGGTGAGAAATTTATATGATTATCTCCTATCGATAAAAGGAATAGATGATAATATATTTTTCACCATTCATGTAAAGTCTTGAAGCATTCCCCAAATTTGTGATGATGTGAAAAAATCATTTCCATTGGAAAATGGAAACTTGTCCAAATATGATTACATCAACAACAAACATCAAGTGAGTAATGAATTCCTTCCTAGTGACATGTAAGGAAACAAAAATGTTATCAATAATAGCCTTTGCAATCTTCCTACTAAGTCCATCATTGATGAGTAGGAAGATTGTTTTAGAGAAATTTCATGGTTATCAATGATTATTACCAATAGTAGTAGCACTGGTACTAATAATTTATAACCACAACATTTCTCTAAAATATCAATTGTAAAAGGCTTCCAAAAATAATTTTTTTATAACGTATAAAATAAATTTCAATACTTTCAAATATAATACTCACAAATAACCATTTCATTGAAAAACGAAATGAACTCGTACGATATTCCATTATTATTCCCTACCATAGGAAACAGAGACTATTGTAATTAGTCACCTCTATTTTATTAGAACTTACACAAAAATCTAAACCTTAAATGACAAATCCAAACATTCAACCTAAATTTGTAAGACAGTGTACTGTTTCCCAACCTATTGAATATTGACAATGCTTTTCCAGACCCAATGAATAATATTAAGGTCTTGTTCGGCCTCTTACCAAGGTGGAAAGGGAAAACCTTACTTAATTTAAAAAGACATATGAAGAACAATTTTGTTGATAATGAAATAATGCTATATTTATTTAACATTAATTAATTAACATTAAATGTTTCTGGTAAATAATAAATATAACCATGCAAGCGACCATGTGATATTCAATAAAACCATGTTTTAAATAAAATTTAATTTTTATTACATTCAATAGAAGATAAAATATGGTTTATTCACCATGAGAAGTTTTAGACTTTTTACGTCCATATT
>APFE031389091.1:134391-165566 GCA_000404065.3 Pinus taeda | reverse complement strand
TTCAGCTTGAGGTGTTAATGGAGATGTTGCAAAGAAATGAGGAAAACCAGAAGCATGGTTATGTCATAAGAAAGAAGCTGAGGTGGCAGAGACTACAAGAGAAGTGGAATCATCAGGTAAATTTGCAGTTGATAAAGGAACTAAGGGAACTTGAACATGTTATAGATGCTAGACAGAAGAAAGAGAAGCTCGAAACAGTTGAGCTATAGCAAAAGGAAGATGCTGAAGAAGATGTTGAAGTTTCGATATGTTACCCAGAGAGTGGACCATTACTTTTTGAAAGTGATGAAGAGCTAGAGGATTTTAATCATATGAATGATTCGAAGCAGTCGAAAGATTTGATGACTGAAGCCTTAACCAAGACCGTAAGGTCTTGTGATTTTAAAACTAATGATTTGTGTGTGATTGCAGGGTTGGAAGAAGAAGAAGAACATCTACTGAAGGATGTTCAGGAAGATTTAGCAGAAGAAAAACCATGTGAGGAAATGGAAGACCGTGTAAAGTTTCCGAAGTCCACTCCAAGTAAAATCATTGAGCTATATCGAGAATTAGGCTTTCAAAGGAGGAAATTGGAAGAACAGAGGATGAATGTCCAAGACAGATTGCTGATGAAGGATGACAAAGCAGTGGTCATAAATGATAATCAAGATGAAATTGCAGGTGATGAGCAAAGGAATGTTGCAGAGGGAAAGGAAGTTTGGGAGGCTGCAACGTTCATATTGAAAGCTAGAGCAACATGTGAGGCAACATTTACAGTAGCAGCATCAGAAAAGGTGATCAAAACAAGTGAATAACAAGTAAGAAATGAGAAGGTAAGAACAGAAACAAGCGTAGGAGTAAGAACTGAGCAAGCCATCTTAGCTCAGTAGACAGAAAAAAATCAGCAGCTGGAAGATTTATTGGACAGAGAAATTGAGTTTATAAGGAGGTTAATGATAAAGACATCCCAGAGAAAGGCAGCTAAAAGAAAGAAAAGGAGCGACAACAAGAGAATGACAGTGAAAGATTGCAAGAGCAGAGCAAGTGGAACATTACAACACAAAATATGGAAACCTAGAAGACAACCGCAGATGACAACAGCAGTGAAGCAATCGACAAGCATAGAAGGATTACAAAATAAAATTTGGGATCCAGGAGGAGATATCCAGACCTATGACCAGGTGGTCATGAATTTTCTTACATGGGGAGTCTAATGCAGGAGCATCAAGACCTTTTTCTCCATTTGTAAATATGGGGTGTGATAATATTAATTTGTAAATATGGGGTGTGATGATTTTTAATATTTTATTAATTAATTTGAATTAAATAGGAGAATGTGAGGATTTTGTAAATATCCTTTTATTAATTAGGAGGATATGAGAGAATTGGTTAAGGATATGAAGGGATAAGATTCTAGATAATAGGGTTTGTTGAGATATTCTAGTGGTGTTGAGATATTAAGGGGATTGAGCATTTAATTAGTTCAGTATGTAAATAGGAATGGGTTTTTTGGAGAAAAAGATAGAATAGGAGTGAGGAGTGAGCGTGAGAAGTTTTCCTTGGGAGCCTTCGGGCAGTTTGTAAAAGGGCCATGGATTTGTATATCTGGCCATGAGTGGGAAGTTCTTGTACATGTTTGTTTCATGTGAATATAAGTATTTTAAATTTGATTTGCATGAACATGGTTGCGTTTAATGAAGTGTGAGACGTGACGCTATGCATGTATCTAGCGGTTGACTTTAACTGTAGTTTGGAAGGTGTGAATGGCTTTTTTTCCCCACGTATTATTGTTATGGACGGGCGCTTGGCGTTATTGATATGGCTCGGCACATGATTGGCGAAATTTATGTTTGGTTACAGCTTAAATGATGGTTTTGCATGCGCCTCTGGTTCTCCGAGATTACTACTTCTGGTTTATGATTGAATGCTATACGTTTATTATCATTATTTGGAACTATACCAGCACAGAACTTTGAACTGTTGTGGGAGATCTTACAGCTTAGTGGCGATGCGTTCATGGGTAAAAGGGCCACGGCGTGGTTACCTTCTACGTTGAATTTACTGTTTGAGACCAGCATATATTTATATGTATAAATTGGCCAGTGTTATCACGGGTTGAGACCATACTGGCGCAGAGGAACTTAAGATTGTTTTCCTGCACATGAAAAAAGGGCCTTGGGTTTAGCGTTATGTGGAGCTGGAATGTGCAGCCTCAGCGTTCCAATCAATGTTGAAGCCATGCAATGATGAATGGCGTAACCCTGTGATTATTTGCTCAAATCATAAATCGTGGATGTGAAAACTAAAAAGGTCAATTGTGTATGTGCCGGTCGTCAAAGGCACCTTTCCGTATTGATTACTTTGATTCTTGTTCTATGGTGGTGTGCTTGTATGCGGTTTAATTCAAGTGTTGATGGCTTTGATTTTTATTTTATTGTCGTGTATATATAACTCTGGTAGTTTTCATTAAATGGCGTAGGGGAAGTGCGGAACCGTGCAGACCTAACTATGTGTTTTCTGCGTTCTGTACGTGTTTGAAACGTTGGAGCAGGCAACCTGGCATCTGGATACCTGAGGAGGAACGAAAAGCATTGGTTAAGCCATCGTTGAATAGTGTAACAAGGTGAGGCAAAAAGATATAAAAAATATATATCGTTGTATATATTGTAGATCTTTGTTTGCAGCCTATCTGAATATTGACCAAACAATATAAAGAAAGAGGTATATATATGGATGTGCATGTTTAAATCCATTTGAAGGTTCGCTGTATGTTTAATGACCGAGGAAAACTGATTCTGTAAAACTATTGTGCCGGTGCTGGTTGCGTAACGTAGATATTGTGGATATATGTATGACAGCATATATATTCTTATTATGTTGCGTTTGAACAGCAAGCCCTGTATTCTTACTAAAAATCCGCATTGAAAAAAAACCACATATGTAGTTGCGTAAATGAGTGGCGAGATACGCATTCGACTTATGTCGAACCGAACCAGCATGGAAATACATATAGCATCGGTCCCGAGTATATGAGTCTTTGCCAAGGTAATGCCTAGCTTATGTACTGACGCCGATATCAAAGCAGAAAGGAGAATATGTTGTAGAATTTCATGAAGAGTATTGTATGGTTTTCATAGCGTTACGTGTTAACACCAGGCGTGGTTTTTTTATTAATCTTGAGATTCAACATCATGAAATAAGCTTTTACATGTAAAGGGAGAAAGATCCTGGTAGAAGTGGCCTGGGAGAGGCCTGGGCTGCATCAGATTAGCACCTTCGAACACCTACCAAATTGGGATGTTATCAGTTACGGATGACATGAAAATCAATCCAACATAAAATTTGTTCTTGTTTAATCTAATATTAGGAAAAAGTTTCCCAGCCATAGCAACCATCACATCGGCATCATGGTTATACTTTCGAGGAATGTATGTGACACTAAAAGAATTGAAATTTTCAATTAAACTCCATAACTCATGTTAGTACCTAACCAAGTGTGGCGGACTACAATTTATCCTTTTCTTTACCCGGTCCACCATTATCTTTGGGTCATCAAAAACTCTGAGATTTTTTACATTCCTTTTAATGGCTCTTCTCAGGCCCTTCAGCAAGCCTTTATGTTCTGTTGTGTTATTGGTGCACATGCATTCCAACCAACTGGCCATCAAACGTTGGTTCCTTTGTGGGTCAATGAAAATTCTCCTAGCCTGTGCACTTTCAAGAAAATTAGAGTCATCAAAGTGGAGGGTCCTGAAAATAAAATCTAAAGTTACGCTAAAAGAACTACTTCCTATGAAATTAGTCCTATCATCTACTATAATACAAGGTAATTCATCAGTTGGATTGTGGGGTTGTTTAATTCTTTCTTCCAACTGTGTGTTTGTCAAAGCCTCCTTGACTGTTTCTGCATGGCACTCCCTGAAAAAGGTTTTTGTGGCATAAACATCAAAGCTATAATTCCCAAGGATAGAGGTATAGAACATTACAGGTTCATTGGGGTTGTTTGGTTCCGTTGTGACGTACTTCATGTACCTATCTCGATCCACTCTCAGCATATCATTTTTTCCCCTCTGAGGCAACAAAATATGGGACAAATCAGTTGAGAAATATCCATTTAGATTTGATGAACAACCCCTACTAAGCAGCATCTCATAAGCCTCAGGTATATCCACTACCACTATATCAATGACTTGAGTGTATTGAGGCTTGGCAGCCATCTGAATCAACACATCTTTCAGCTCCCCAATAACTCTCACATTCGTTCTGTCCAACTGCATAATTCGAGTTTCAGTTTTATTGGGTATTGCCTGAAGTCTCATAGCAACAGTGTGAGGTATAGCAGTGAATGAGGCGGTAGGGTCTACCAAGAAATTATGCACATTCATGTTGAAGATTTTGAATGTGATAAGGAAGGGTGGAGTCATAGATTTTGATTTCCTCCTTGTCATGGCTGCATTGACATCTTGGGACTTTCGATTCATTTTAGACAACGTGGCCTTCATAGTTGATGGTATTTGGGCTGCGCTAGTCATACTAATAGGTTTGGACATTGGCTTCTTGGTTTGGGTGCTTGAGGTGATGGGGTTTTTGCAGCTCCGCTCATTCATAGCTTTCAGCAGCAAATCTCTTTGCTGCATTAATTTCAACAAGTCAAAATATGTGATATTAGCCTTAGACTTCTTGAGATCATCCACAATATTGTAATCAATGTTATAAATAGGATATGACAGAGTAAACATACATGTTTTGTCATTCTTAGATGGGAGTGACTTGCACCAGGGGCATTCTTGGATTGACCGCCAAGTCTACTATTCTTGACAAGAACTCTAGGAGTAGATTCTTTTACAGGGCGAACATCTTGCTTTGTTCGGTCTAAGGGCTTTGTCGCATCTGGGAGTGGCCCTTTACTTCATGTGTGGATTCCATTAGCATTGATTTCTATAATTTTATCTCCTTAGTTGTCATTCTCATCACTATGGAAATCTAACAACACATTAATATGGGTTTCCTCATCCGAGGGTTCTTCTAATTGGTATTCCTCCTTGTCTCCTTATGTTGGTTTGAGCTCCAGTATAGGTTCTTCTTTGTTAAGGAGAGATCCAATAAGAGCCAACTCTTTTGTGTTTAAAGCCCCTTCATTAGGTGGAGCAGGCAATGCAAGCTGGCCATGACCACCTTCTATTTTCTTACGATAGAAAGGCTTGGAGGGCTCTCTGTTGTTATAGTCTCCTCCATTACCACTAGTACTCTCTCCATGATTCCTTTTCATATCAATGACTGTGTTCGTTAATTTCTTAATGAACTGATGCAACCATTACACATTTGTGGTGTCCTTTCCTTTAGTTTCAGCCCCTTTATTATCATTTCCATTGTTCTTCTGGGATGCCTGAGCGGATTTCTTTTCTCCAGTTGTAGGGTGGCATGTTGTAAGACTGAGCATTTCATTCTCGACCTTTACTACTCCATTGATAGCACCTTGTAGGGTTTGCACATTACTCTTTCTAACCCACATCGTTATAGGGATAGGGAGAGCAGAGATATAGAATTCCATTAGCACCTCTTCATTAGGTCTAGGGGTGTCTGGGATTCTATTGAACAAGGTGTTGAACTAGATGTTAAAATCCTTAACTTTCTCCTTACATCCATCTTCAGAAGGGATAATTCTAAAACTAAGGCCGCATGTAATTTGTCATCACCAAACTTGTCCAAAAAGGCCTGTTGAAAAGCATCCTAAGAGGTGATTGACCCTATTCTCAAGATGAAATACCATGTGGAGGTTGCACTAGTAAAAGTAAAAGAGAATAAGTAGCACACCACATCTTCATCGGTGACCCCCAACCTATGCAAGGCTAGGAAGAAAGAGCGAATATGCTTATCAGAAGTATCTCCCTTCTCAGGGTCAGAATTGGGTAAAATTATTTCTGTATTTTTGGGTAAGGCATACTGCTACCGGGGTACCACCACAACATCCTGTGCACGCCAGGGAGGGAGTGCTCCCAGATGAGGCGGGGGTTGATTCCCACCTGGAGGAGGAGGTGGAGATTGATTCCCACTTGGAGGAATGCTGGCGATATTATGGACAGTGAAGTTTGGGTTGGAGACTTCTCCATTAGGATTCTCAAAATCAATCGAGGAGTTGCCTTTAGAAGGGGAATCCTCAGGAATTTCTTCCCAAGGGGAGTCGATACTTTACAAGGATTCTAGCATAATATCTTTGAGAGAAGTGGTTGTAGATTTTCTTCACTCAGGGTAAAGATCCTTAGCTTTCTCTTAGTTGTCAGAGGTAAAGATTGAAAGATGGGAAGTTGAGAGAGGGAATGAGCATAAGCCTAAGTAAGTGTTCCCACTAGTTGTTCCTGAGTGACAAGATACTCCCACAGTCTTTCTTTCTTGGGTGACCTAGAAATAGGACTTAGAGGGGTCTCTGTTTCTTCAAAATGAGGCTCTTTTAAATGTGTGGTAGGATCCCTCCAATTTTTACGATCCATACATTAATCCTTTTGAATCCATGAGTGGCACTTATAGATGAAATCTTGAAAAGCTAGAGAGGCCGGTTTAGCCCTCCTTCTAGTGCCAATTTCTTGACATGGTGAATGTGCACAATGCCAACAAGGGGAACTAACCTGATTACAAGCCCAAATTAGACCTAATTTTGTTTGGAATGGCTAGCTCCGACGGATTTAAAGGGACCCCGTAAACTATTTGAACATGTTGAAAGATTGCTTCCGGGAGGAAGACTTCAATTAAATCAACAAAGACAAAACAATTAACCTCTATGTATTAAATCCTATCTATACGACTTCTAACTACTCTAATCTAATCCTAATTATCCTAATATATCTTACAGAAGCATAATACATAGGTTTAAACATCATATATATGTTTGTCAAGAGCATGATAAAGAAGATTAAACATCATGTATAGATTCAAGTCCAAATGAATCAATCACTGAATTCACAGTTGGAAAAGGTTGTATTAAACCTAAACTGCAATCCAATCACTCATATAGGAATCCACATTCTTTTATGAAATTAAACTTGCAACTGATGTTTAACTTAGTTTCAAATCAGAGATCATTCACAAGTTAACCATGAAACTGAATCACATTCAGTTTAACAAGACTAATAGTGAACTATGAGTCATTAATATGCATAAATACAAATCACATTTACATTCATGCCAGTAATAACACTCTGATCCAAAACAATACAACGAATCTAAAACTATGGTTCCTCCTTGAACCAAACAGTCCACTTTATTCACAATAAATCAAAATCGTTCTTCTCCAAGCCAAAAAGCTCTTTTTTTCCTCTTTAGAGGCAATATTTATGCAAAAGCTCCTGACTCTAGGTCTACCCCACCTCTTTATCTTCCCTACTACTTTTGATATGCAGATCAAGTATATAGAGATAAAACCATCAACGTAACCACTGCCGTGTAGCAAGCATATCTGCTTGAGGGATTAGTTTCATGAAGAAGTGAATAGATGCAGGCAAAAGGGGTGGTTGTGTGTTGCTTCCTCATGATGAAAACTGGGCCAACTTTTCTCTTGGACTATACAACCAACGCGTAAGGCTCCAACTCGAAACACTTGAGACCAGACCTTCAAACCCAATGCCTCTACACATATGACTCTTCGAATCCACTCTTGCGCCTTTTGCTTGTCACCTATGGAGATAGCCATCACTAGCTTCATGATTATGAACAATATAGCAGAAATATTCATATAAAGCGCAAACATTGCCTTCTACACTGAAAACCCAATCCCTTTATTATTTCAATTTGGAAAACACAGGAAAACAAGGAAAACCCCACCCTGATCACTCAAACTAGACCTCAAATGTTATATATTGGTGCTTATAAATATCGTAGGGTCTGACATATCACATATCGCAATGTGCATGAGCCTGGGGCTGTGCCGATATAGAGATATGCGATATGACCCCTGAGCCGAAAACACACACACACACACACACACACAGAAATATATATATATATATATAATATATATATATATATATAAATTATATATATATATAATATATATATATATATATATATATATATATATATATATATATATATACGTTAATACTATTGGTGGGTCCGCAATATAGGCCTTCCTTTGAAAACCAAGATTCTAATATTTTTGAGAAACAAAGGAATATATGGGCAAAACCATGTCTAGCCATAATGCCAGACTTGAAATTTTATAAGCACAAATTCATAGAAATTGGCAAATCCACCACATCATCACACACACTGTGTATAAGGCCCATGCTCTGCCGATACAGGATATGCGATGCGGCCCTAGACCCGACAATGTTTATAATGCAGTTAATAATGCCGTCGAGTCTCAGGACCAGTGGCACGCCAAATATATATGCCTAAACATCGGACATAGGCCAATTGTGATGTACGATGGGGATTTCGAACCTGAAAATATATGTACCATATTTAATAGGTTAGCAAGTCCACTATATCACTGCTGTATAAGGCCCTGGGCTCTGCCGATATGCGATATGCGATGGGACTCTGGACTTGAAATGCATATATTTGAGTTAATAAAACCCATTGGGTCCATAAGCCATGAATGCCTTGTGTTATTGCAATAGGCCCGGAAAAGTGTTTATGCATGCTTTGTGAAGGATTTCCGTTATGAGGCATTGTGGTGGGAGGAATAATGCGATGAGGGTTTTGAGGGGTTAAACAAATCCCAATAAACATAGAAATGAAGGGCTTATGTGAGGGATTTTTTAAAGGGCTTTACCCATTTTTGAATGGAAGATTGGGCCCTCCATAGAGTTAAAATTACTGGGATGAAAGGATCATTCAGAGAGATGATAGATCAAACTTATAGGGGGCCCATTTAAAATTTGCTATTAGAGCATGTTTTAATAGGGTGCTAGTTGTGGCCACAACACTTTAGAAGAAGTAATACTTTCAATCATATCATATTCAAGATTTGAATTATGCACATCAATGTTATCTCAAGGAATCAAGGGATCAATCTCCACCTCAGGCTCCATGGATTTCTTATAACATTCAAATTTTTATTGGATAAGATCTTGTCCATGGGGATGAAATGAATATGAGATAAGTGGATTAGTTATTTTATTCTCAATTTTTCCAACTTCAACATCAGTATACAGGGATACTTTATTTAGTAATGAGAAATATTGAGGAGAATGGACAAAAGAAGTGATAGGTTCCACCCTTGATATTTTCAGTGCCCCATGACTAAAAATGGTTGCGAGACTTGTAAAAGATTTAGATTTAGATGGTTTGAAATAAATCAAAACTAAATATTGAAACTTTTAATTCATAAAATACCAATCCACATATTCCTTAGAAAATTCATAACAAAGGTGAAGAAACCAACCTAGAAAATCCTCTAATGATTCATCAAGTTTCATTCTAATTTGATCAATCCTCTTATATATTTTTTTACAATCATACCTATCAAAGGCTTCATGAATCTACTTGAAGAGTTGTTTGAATGAATGAATGGAAGAAGCTAGCAAAGTGTTACATCATTGCTCAATTCAACCTTCAAGTGAGAGGGTGAATAAATATCGTAGGGTCTGACATATCACATATCGCAATGTGCCTTAGCTTGGGGCTCTGCCGATATGAGATATGCAATATGATATATATATATATATACGTTAATACTATTGGTGGGTCCGCAATATAGGCCTTCCTTTGAAAACCAAGATTCTAATATTTTTGAGAAACAAAGGAATATATGGGCAAAACCATGTCTAGCCATAATGCCAAACTTGAAATTTTATAAGCTCAAATTCATAGAAATTGGAAAATCCACCACATCATCGCACACACTGTGTATAAGGCCCATGCTCTGCCGATACAGGATATGCGATGTGGCCCCAGACCTGACAATGTTTATAATGCAGTTAATAATGTCGTCGAGTCTGGGGACTAGTGGCACGCCAAATATATATGCCTAAACCTCGGACTTAGGCCAATTGCGATGTACGATGGGGATTTCAAACCTGAAAATATATGTACCATATTTAATAGGTTAGCAAGTCCACTATATCGCTGTTGTATAAGGCCCTGGGCTCTGCCGATATGCGATATGCGATGGGACTCTGGACTTGAAATGCATACATTTGAGTTAATAAAACCCGTTGGGTCCATAAGCCATGAATGCCTTGTGTTATTGCAATAGACCCCGAAAAGTGTTTATGCATGCTTTGTGAAGGATTTCCGTTATGAGGCATTGTGGTGGGAGGAATAATTCGATGAGGGTTTTGAGGGGTTAAACAAATCCCAATAAACATAGAAATGAAGGGCTTATGTGAGGGATTTTTTAAAGGGCTTTACCCATTTGTGAATGGAAGATTGGAACCTCCATAGAGTTAAAATTACTGGGATGAAAGGATCATTCAGAGAGATGATAGATCAGACTTATAGGGGGCCCATTTAAAATTTGCTATTAGAGCATGTTTTAATAGGGTGGTAGTTGTTGCCACAACACTTTAGAAGAAGTAATACTTTCAATCATATCATATTCAAGATTTGAATTATACACATCAATGTTATCTCGAGGAATCAAGGGATCAATCTCCACCTCAGGCTCCATGGATTTCTTATAACATTCAAATTTTTATTGGATAAGATCTTGTCCATGGGGATGAAATGAATATGAGATAAGTGGATTATTTATTTGATTCTCAAGTTTTCCAACTTCAACATCAGTATACAGGGATACTTTATTTAGTAATGAGAAAGATTGAGGAGAATGGACAAAAGAAATGATAGGTTCCACCCTTGATATTTTCAATGCCCCATGACTAAAAATGGTTGCGATACTTGTAAAAGATTTAGATTCAGATGGTTTGAAATAAATCAAAACTAAATATTGAAACTTTTAATTCATAAAATACCAATCCACGTATTCCTTAGAAAATTCATAACAAAGGTGAAGAAACCAACCTAGAAAATCCTCTAATGATTCATCAAGTTTCATTCTAATTTGATCAATCCTCTTATATATTTTTTTACAATCATACCTATCAAAGGCTTCATGAATCTCCTTGAAAAGTTGTTTGAATGAATGAATGGAAGAAGCTAGCAAAGTGTTACATCGTTGCTTAATTCAACCTTCAAGTGAGAGGGTGAATAATTTACAAGCAACATTTTCACAATTCACTTCATAAAACTCACAAAACTTAAGAAATTGAAGTGTATGTTTGGATATGCATGTTCCACCCTCACCATCAAACTTTAATTTAGACAAGTTATAAATTAGTTACATAGGTATTTTAAGGTTTTCTCTATTAGAAAAGCATCCTGAGATTATGATTCAAGAAGAAGCCATTTAAGATAAGATATTCAAAAGAGACTTCATGGGCTCAGCTTATCATCTGGCCCTTCTTGTAGTGCCACTTGTTGATGGTGTTGGAAGTATTTCAACACAAAGGGGCTCCCTGAAATGAATTCCTAGCTAGACCTCACACAGTTTGGACTAGGAGCCCAATCCAGATAATAGGCCCAGACACCATTATTCTTGTAGATTTTCTTTAGTTGTAATGACCCTTTGAGATGCCATAATTTGTTGACTATGACTTAAAACTTCATTGTATCAATGCCAGACTCTTCTCTTTACTGCTATGACTTCAACTCTTTCATGACACATATTTTATTGTACTTCATCTTCACCCTCCAAAGGGTCTGGAGGAGTGTTAGAACCCTTTAAGTCAACATGAGTTTGCATTTCTCCATCATGTTCTAGAATTATTTTATTCTCACATGATAGCATATTCGTGTCTTATCTCCATGAGTTTCCTTCTTGTAACATATTTCTTACTGACCTCCTTGAGTATTATCTTGCCATGATAGGGTGATATCACCTTAAAATAAAGTTCACTCATGATAGGAAAACATCAGTCCCATAATCACCTATTATATTTGTGTTTCCTCATGTAACATGTTGACTTTGATGGGACATCGTGCAAGGACATGAGGGACAAGGTCTAGGAATTGCACAGTTGATCACAACAGGGATCAAAGATTGACCATGTTTTCCTCCAAAACTATGCAATGCACAATGGGAGGAAAGGAAAATTAAGGTACTACATAGTAGGCAGGTTCAGTAAGCAAGGGTGACAAGACCAGGCACTGTAATTGTGAAATGTGTAGTGTTTGAGGAGAATACTATGGTGTTACATAGTTGAGCACATAAATGACCTAGAGAGGGACCTACTATCCACTAGAATTGTACAATGTGTAGTTGAGGCGGTAGGACAAGGTGTTGTGCATTTGAGCAAGTGAAGGAGACAAGGGAGGTAAGGTTGTGCTTTGTAACTACGCTGTGCACAGTAATTGAAGAGGAGGCTTAGGGGACTGCATCTCTGAGCTCTGCAGGAGTCTTGAGATGACCCCACTATCAATTGCAACAATGCAAAGTCAAATACAAGGCAGGAGAGATCATGGACTATGCAGTGGGTAAGACTAAGTGACAACATTGAGGGTTTGTACTCTGATGTTTCTTAATGTGTAGTTGGAGGAGGTTGTATTCAAGATGGAAATATTTCACGAGTCTGAAAAGTATGGATTCCATCACTGAGGCGCGATATTGCACAATATACTCATAACTTGACTTGTATACTGAAGAAAATAACAATAATACACATAGTACCCAAAACCAATAAGCGTATAGTGAAATGACAGTAGAACGACACTTGTGTCCAAGTACGACACTTAAGATGTACCTTTACAACAGAAGTGTATAAATGCAATATAAAGTTGTGATATTCTATAAGAATGTGTCCATAACATGTTCTAATCATAAATAGCATCAACTAGTATAGGATAATGTGTTTGACCTACCTCTAATGGGTGCTCTTAATATGTGCGAAAACAAGTGAAAGCAAGACATGAAAGAGTGAAAATGACACTTGTGAACATAAAGAAAACAAAAGAAACACATGCAAGAATAAAAGAAGGGAAAAAAGACACTTGTAAAATATAGAGCGAGAATAAAGGATGCATGTAAGAGAAAAATAAAGCAAAATAGACACCTGCGAAAACAAAAGCAACAATTGAGTAACTCACATGAATGATGGGGAATTTGCAACCATGGGTTAGCGAATGCTCCCTATACTACAATATTGCATAGACCTCAAAAGAAAAAATTGATAATAAGGGGATGAGCTCTTGATTGGGATCTTTACAAAGGGAGAGTGGACATGAAATTAGAGTTAATATTGGTGAGCACACTTAGTGCATGTAGGGAAACTAGGACCCAAAAGTGAATTGACTGATTTGAAGAAGAACACTCCCACTATTGATAAAGAGTGTGCAGTTACTATCTACAGATATTCCCCCACACCTATTTTTCCATGAAGATTTTGCAATCTCTGTCTCTAGGAACTTCACAAGCACTGGCATCAAGGATTAAACAAGCACTATCCACAAGGATTGTGCAAGAACTTTCATCAAATATTTTGTAGTCACTACTTCTAGAGATTATGCAAACACTATCATTAGGAACTGCACGGCTACTGTCATTAAATATTATACAATTCTTGACTTCCAATGATACACATTCATTATTAGGCTTGCTTAGAAGAAGATTTCTATGGAGGCATGACAACGTAGGCATGTAAAGGCAATTCACTTTAACATTTAGAATTCTTAAGGGAAGATTTGAACACTAGAGCAACATGGTTAATCATGAAGTTAATTGCTTGAAACAAAGGATGGCATGACCATCAAGAGGATTCAAATTTTGGATGTGGGGAAGTTTTTGGAGGGTGCTTGTTGCAATGATAAAATATTCCAAGAGAAATATGGTGTCTAAAGACACCATTCCATCATGTAAGCATAGCTTTTGACATAAAAGAAGCATAAAAAATAAAAATATTTGCATACATCATTATACATGTTATGTTCATCAACTATGGTTTCATGTCAACCCTTAAGGGAATCATATATAGCATTAGATGTAACCTATTACCTTCAAGTGAAGAAGATGAGGTCCATTGTTGGGTGAAAATATTGTCGTTTAATTTTGTTGTAGTACTTGCCCAACTATTTAATTTGTCAATCCGAGGTTCGTAGGCTTACGAGGCACATGCACTATATATGCAGGACCGAAGTGGAACTAATCCAATCCAATCTAATCTAAATTATTGAAATCAAATTAATCTAGGAAGGCATTGAAACATTAACTATAAAAGCAAGAAATTGCATGAGGGAAAAGCAATACAACATGTGAAGAATTTGAATGACAAACAACATATGTGAGCTCACAACAATAAAGATATCTTAAATTATATTACAAGAACCAAATAACAAATCATGAAAGTGTAACAATAAAAGAATAGGAATCAAAGCTAAGAATCCCCTTCTCCTAATTACAAAATTGTCTCTTAAAGCTAATCTCTATTCTTTTAAAATGAAGAGAGAGCACTCTCTTATATACATGAAGAAGATAACCATATCATAATTACATATCCAATATTCTCTCAAGCACTCTCAACTACTTTCCCATTATTACAAAATATGATCCCTTTGAATCCTCCACGCATCTCTCACATATCTTGGATAAGATATGCCAACCAAATCGTCCATGATCTTCTCCTTAGGAATAGACTTGAATAATTATCTCCTTAATATGGTGGAGGAAATATTTGAGAATTCTCTTGGAATTAATTCTTCACATATTTCCTACACATCACAAAACTCACATATTATTGAGATATATATAAATATATATATATATTCTAATATTTAATCATAAATTCACTTGTAATACAAAAATGAATAAAATGGAAAATAAGAAGGTGAAACCCAAATGTATTTATGAAAATGATATGATAAAAGGTTAATGTGATGATGAAATGTAAGGAATAGTGAAGAAAAAGGTGGATGAAAATATGACATTTCTGAGTCCCAACATCCTTCTCAACTGAACTTGTTGCATGTCCTCATGCAACCATGCATGGGTCTCTTTAAGAACATTTGGCATCTTGAACTTTGGCTTTACATGATGATGTCTTTTAATAATGAATGTTTCCAGGATATGTGAAAGACATGAGTAACGACTTACATTTTCTTATGGTTGGTTCTTGTGTGACAACCATGAATACAAAGAATGTTGGTTCTTGTGTTAACAACATTCATTTCGTTTTCTGTTCTCTTTTCTTCAATAATAATGTGAACACTCACTGGAAATCATAATGTGCATAAGAAAGCTTTTTTGTAATATTAATGAAGCATGCCAATATTGTGTACGAAGCAAAGTGCAACAAAGTATCATTGGAAAATAAATGTTGGTGAATGGTAAATGAGAAAAAAAAAAATTGGAGTGATAGTGGTGAAGAAATGGAATCATGGTAGTGAATATGTAGTGAACATAGTTCTCCCCCCCAACTGAATTGGTTGCATGTCCTCATGCAATTTGACATGGCTCATGAAAGGAAATGTAGCATGGTGAGGGAATTTTCCAAAATATTCAAGTTAGCATATAAGGAATTGCATGATTAAAGATTAGAAAACAACATACCTCTACTTACCCAGGAATGATGAACTATGCAATAGGAATGTAGTTGCTGCTGTTGCTGGATCAGGAAAATGTGACTGATGTTGTTGTAACTGGATCCTGGGATATGAAGGAATCTAAACTGCTGATACTGAATCATGGAAAATATAAACGCTTAAAGTGGAACTGTGAGGCAAATTCACCATTGATGTTAATGAGTGCCAAGGTACCCGGGTACATCTTGCGAATGCGAATAGAGGTGTTGACGTCGAGCCATTTGCAAGATCTGACGATCAAGGGAAATTGATGTATTCCCATGATTTTCAGCGATAAAACTTGCCATTGAGGCATGCAAGTCTCAAGGTACCCAAAAGGAACTCTAGTCTATTTCCTAGATAAGGTGCTGATGTCGATGGGGCAAGACTTGTTGAAAGGTGGGCCTTAAGGAATCCCACATCAGTCATCGCGAGTTTGTACAAAAAGATTTGGTAGGACTATAAATGGAAAGAACTCATGGAAAGGGAATGAGTTTTATTCAGAAGGAAAACTAGAAGGCAATAAATTGAAAAGGATAAAGGAATGTATGTGATTCAGAAAAATAGGCATGCATGAAGTCGTGAAAGATAAGGTAATGGAAAATGGGCTTTAACACAAGGATGGTCTAGGCATTTGGAAGGAAAAAGGTGACTAATCACGACGCAAAAGGATTTTGTGTAGTGGAAAATGTCATGATATGTGTTGTGAAGAATTAATGCCTTCAAGCATCCAATGACGCATGTTTCATTGTGATTTAAAAAAATCACTTTTGCATTAGATTGTCTTCAACTCTGAAAACCTTAGCACCATTCCTGCATAAAAATTGTCACCTTTGTGTGCCCTCTCCATCGATCATTCCTGTATGAAGTGACTCAAAAACAAATTAGCTCATTTTGAAGAATTTATGAAATGTCCATTTTTTTAATTATTTTTCATAGTTACTCTAATTGTGGATGAAAAGGGTGTTGCATCGTAATGTTGAGCTTTATGCATAAGCTTCTCGTTGACCTACACATAACACCAATCTCATTTCACTTGTTAGCATATGTTTCCTAACTCTTGGCCACAAAAATAAATGATAAATTCCAACATACTTTTATTTCCCCCCAACTAGAAATATTGCATGTCCCCATGTAGTGTACTCATTGATTGTGCAATACTTTTTCAAAATGTTTTTATTGGTTTGTAGGAAAAGTGATTTAAAACAATTGAAAAGGTTTTGTATTTGTTAGGGAACAAGTAGTTAGTTTATAAATGAATGAGGGCAATTTTATTTTATTATTTTTTTTAATTTTTTTTTTAAAAAATTATCATTTTTTAATAAATAACAAATTAAAAAACAAAAGTTTTTAATTTATTATTTATGTCGATTTCTTTTATTTATTTATTAAAAACAAAACTAATAATGAAAATAATAAAAAAACTAACCCTAGTAGAAAAAAAATGACCAAGGGCTGTGAGACGAAAACGCCCAGTTGTGGAACTATCCTAAGCAGATTGTCTGGGTGGCTTGGCAAAGAGTAGGCAGAATGGAAGGAGAGTAAGAAGAACCACCGACAATATTGAAATCTGCAATGCAAGCATATGCCCTCAGCCAGTTGCCGTGGGTTTTCACAGATCAAGTATTGTTTTCACACTACAGCCCATTGCAGTCGTTATTGCCACCAGAAGATATACGCTCACCAGTACAACCTTGGCCATAGTCATTGCCATTTTCAATCACTCGATTCTGTCCACTCTTCCATATGGCAGCATAGATGTGATGCTCCCCAACCTTGACAGGATTGTAGGAATTGGGCTTCAATTCGTCCCCTTTTCCACTTAAGATCATGCGAACAATCTTCTGTTCGAACTTTGTCGTCTCCTTATCTATATTTGACTTGCACTCATCCTCGATGACTTTATCACAAGCGTTGTATATCAGAGCATCAGTGTTGGTATATGGAGGGAAAATCCCTAATCTCTCCATAATGCTGCTCAACCTAGTTGCATCGAGAGGAGATTTTGGCTTCGACATACTTACTGCAGAAAATGCAAAACCCACCATAAACCTTTACCAGATATCGACATCCAAAATAGACATTTTATTTCAATGCTTGGAGGCCAGATGAATGTTTCTGCACAAAATCCAAGTATTGACCTCATCGGCCTTCTCCAGCACCATATAACGATGTGAAAGCCTTTCTGCATCGCCTGAAGTTTGGGCAAATGGTGTACCAAGCCTTTGAGGGAAAATAGTTTCATCATCAAGCTGAAGATCGACGTAGCTTCAGTCTCAATATTGAATGCAAAAACGTTGAATCCCTCCGTACAGCACGTGACTAATTCCTTGTAATCTGCGTTAACAATAAAGCCTCCTCTCGATTTAGTGATAGAAAAATCTGATTTGACTTATCATGTAGTGATTTGTTCCTACAAAATTGGAATTTGTATTATCGTTTCATGATTTTCTGGACAAAGAACCGGATTTTTAATTTATGTTTTGGAGGATTTTGTGGGCGTTGCTGAGGGAGTTGCGATGGCGAAGGGTATTTTTTTTTTAATGATACACTGGCCAAAATCTTGAAAAATATTGCAAAATTGGATCCTTTTCTCAATAGGAAGAGAGGTGTAGGGTAACCACCAAGTTGTGCCAAAGTTGTATTAAGAGCAATCGGATTATGCTCACAAAAAAAACCAATGCATCAAAGATATCACCATTTTGTTCAGAGCTTCATCGTTCCCATTAAACATAAGATCGTGCATCAAACTTGGAACCAAGTTACTTGTAACAGAGATGACCCCTCTAGCTTCATAGTGCCACCTTGTCAATTATATGCAGTTTGTCGAATAGTTGTTGAAATCTGACTAAACTGCCACCTCCATTTTTCAATTAATAACGGCGTGCGAAGGTCGTTGTCAAAATGGAGTTGTTGAATCTGCAGTTTCGAGACTGCAATGTAGTGCGTTTTTTTCTCGTCTTGGGCATGCAGTGCGTTTTTCCTCTCGGCCCTTTATATGATGCGTGATATATGATTTTTTTTTTTTTTAAATTTATTTATGAGTGCGCTAACTGTTTTATTTTTTATGATTTGTTTTAATTTTTTTGTTTTAATTATTTTATTATTTTGCGTTGTTTTGTTTTCATGAATGTTTTTTTTTTTTTTTAATGAAAAACTAAAATCTTCTCTAGACTTAATTTTTTTTTAACAAATGGACACAATGATTTGCATACTGAAAGATGCTTTTGATCAAGCATATAGCAAAACATTTATTTATTCTTGAAATTAGTCTAAATCATCCCTATTTTCTGATCCTCGTGATCGCACTAAGTGTGGAGGAGAGCATACTTATTCTAAGCAAAACTGAAAATGAAAGCAAGAACTAAAAATGAAAGCCTAACTACTCTATACTAATTAAAAAAAAAATAGTTATGTGTAATTAAACTTCCAATGAAGCCATTCACGTAGCAGTAACAACAATATATTCAGTAGCAATTTTTTAAATGATGGATGAAAATATTTGAGAGTGAATGTGTCTAGTTGTTGTGACTGCAAATCAACTAAAAAATAAAAAGATGAATCTAATCTAGTACTTACCTGGAACCATTGTTTGATAAAGCTTTGATAGGCACAACTTCTCTCACTTAGATCATGTTGTAACTCCTCTTCTTCTTCTCCGGTTTGTTGTCCCTCTATCTTGAATTCCTGTTCGAATGGTTGTTCACCATCAAATACGTAGGATTCTTTAGATGTTGAATCTTCATTTATTTCTTGGGGAGTATTTGAACTTGCAATTCTTGTCAAGATCTCCTTTTCCAAGGAAGAGGAGATTCCGACTTTTGCAAGGATCTGAGTGAGTAGTTCCAAGCTGACACTCATTATAGAACCATGTTGAAAGAGATTCTCAAAACAAAGTGCTAATAATTGTCTGAGTTTTTAATCCTTTTACAAGGTTTTAGTTCACAAAAACTCTCCAAATCAACACACTAAAAATTGAATTAAAAACAAAAGGACCACAGAAATAATCTTGAATTGAATACTCAATTAAACCCTCTTACAAGGACTGCTCATTAATTGAATAATCAAATTCTTCAACTACAACCATGAACCATGAATTCATCAAACACTCTTCACAGTTGTGAAAATCAAACACACTTACAGATATTGAAGTTCACACTTGCATAAATGTAAACACACCCTACATGCCTTGATCCATAAGAGGTCGAGTCCGTTACGGTATCTCGAATGCGATGCGTAGGTTGTTCCCCACGTCTTATTGCCTTAACACCTCAGAGTTAGGAACATGTCTAAACACACTTGCATAAAAAATCAAACTAAACTTCAATCCATCGTGCCTCCTCGACAATGGCACCAAAATGTTGGGTGAAAATATTGTCGTTTAATTTTGTTGTAGTACTTTCCCGACTATTTAATTTGTCAATCCGAGGTTCGTAGGCTTACGAGGCACATGCACTATATATGTAGCACCGAAGTGGAACTAATCTAATCTAATATAATCTAAATTACTGAAATCAAATTAATCTAGGAAGGCATTGAAACATTAACTATAAAAGCAAGAAATTGCATAAGGGAAAAGCAATACAACATGTGAAGAATTTGAATGACAAACAACATATGTGAGCTCACAACAATAAATATATCTTAAATTATATTACAAGAACCAAATAACAAATCATGAAAGTGTAACAATAAAAGAATATGAATCAAAGCTAAGAATCCCCTTCTCCTAATTACAAAACTATCTTTTAAAGCTAATCTCTATTCTTTTAAAATGAAGAGAGAGCACTCTCTTATATACATGAAGAAGATAACCATCTCATAATTACATATCCAATATTCTCTCAAGCACTCTAAACTAATTTCCCATTATTACAAAATATGATCCCTTTGAATCCTCCATACATCTCTCACATATCTTGGATAAGATATCCCAAGAAAATCCTCCATGATCTTCTCCTTAGGAACAAACTTGAATAATTATCTCCTTAATATGGTGGAGGAGATATTTGAGAAGTCTCTTGGAATTAATTCTTCAAATATTTCCTACACATCACAAAACTCACATATTCTTGAGATATATATAAAAATATATATATTTTCTAATATTTAATCATAAATTCACTTGTCATACAAAAATGAATAAAATGGAAAATAAGAAGGTGAAACCCAAATGTATTTATGAAAATGATATGATAAAAGGTTAATGGGATGATGAAATGTAAGGAATAGTGAAGAAAAAGGTGGATGAAAATATGACATTTCTGAGTCCCAACATCCACATTGATTGATTAGGATGCATAATGAGCTCCTTCATTCTACCTTGTTATGTGCACCAATCAATTTCTTTGTTTAAACTAACTAGTCAATAGTTAGTCAACCTCCCAAGCAACTATAATATTCCATTGTTGATTGTTGACTCATTATCTCTATAATATATAGAGGTGTAATGATCATATAAAACATGGTATTCAAATCAATCAAAATTGAATTAGGAATTCCATGGAGATTTAATAAAATGTCCATGAAGGATTGTGCTATTATGGATACATTGAATGGGTGTTATAAGGCACAAAAGTGAGCATAATTAGAAATCTGATAAACAACCAATTTGGTTATTGATTTGTTGGCCGCTTCACGTAACCCCACAATGAAATCCATGGAATTTCTAGTGCAAAATATGGTAGTAATTGCTAAATGTTTTAATTTTTCTCAAGACTTTAGCATATCCCTCTTGTACCTTTGGGATGTGTCACAATCTACCATAAAAGTGGAAATATATTTCATCAAGCCTTCACAAAAGAATGAATGCCTAATACATTAATATGTTTTATAAAACCCTAAGTGAATTCTCTTGGGAGAGGAATGTAATCCAATTAAAACTTTGGATTGAAAAACCAAATTCAAGGGAAAAAGGGTGCACCTTTATTGAACAACACAAGATTATACCAATTTATCCTAGATGAGCATGGGATAAACATATAGCTAGTGAATAATTTTCACTATCTAGGAAATTACTAACCATTCTTGACATATATTTTCTAACTAATTAGGAATTGGAAAAAAAAAACAAATAGGGAGTCTTCCTCATTATCATTCTTAGATACATCATTAATCACTACATTACCCTTTCCCTTCTTGCAAAGAATCTCAAATACGTATCCCAACATTTAAATGAATTTCCTATACAACAACCTTTGTTCTAAGAACTACTCAAAACCATGATGGTTTGTCTTAGTGTAGAATGACATCCCATCACGTAGGGACACCATGGATTGCATGAGGAATAGCCATCACTTCTTTTACATACGTTATTTTTCCCAAGTATTATTACACTATTGTTTATTAGTGAATATTAAAGAGAATTTATCTTGCATTAAAAATGCCACAGTATGATTTTTAGGTGTATAAAAAAATTTAACGATGGAAATTTATCTTATATTGTAGAAACCTTGGAAAATCTCATTATTCCATGATATGCAATTTGTAAAATGTTTGGTGATATTTTTATAAAAATAGTCAAATTCCTAAAATTTTATTTAGTATCTATATAATTCTTTTTTATATTTTTGAAGTAAAATCATTTATACTATAAAAGTTGGGTGAAACATTTCTAGAAAAAATGGAAATCGATGACTCTTTATTTTGGAAAAAGCATGGAAAACTAGTGCAACTGCAAATATTAACCCCTAAAATTTTCTTTGGTTAGGTACATCACATTCCAAGAAGATTTATATTTTTTACTTGAGCTTTTCATATATATTTAATTTTATATATAGTTACATAAAAGAAAAAAATGCAAAATCTTTTTCAGATAAGGTAATGACATAATTGATCTAAAAATTGGAGGGAAAGGTAATGAGATAATTCAACTTAAAATTGGAGGGAAATCATAATAACTTTTTTATACACAAGTGGGTGAGAAGACAATACTTCTGGCAAGAATTCCTTAAACATAATATTATTAAATATAACAAGGTACTACACACTTGAGGGAGTTAGTGATATAGTTAGGCAAGCTTTCTCACTCTGATTGCGCAATGCACAATTCTAGAAGGAATAAGGCAAGTGATTGCATAGTTGAGTAATTTAAGGAATGAGACATACTCGGTTATTGACTGAGATTGGACAATGCATATCGGATTAAGCCTGACTTAACAGTGACTACACAATTTATTGATGCATGAGGCAAGAACTGAGCATTGGAATTATGTAATGCACAATTCTTGGATGTAGATATTGTGCACTACATTTTACTAGGAGGAAAGGATGCTTCACTATGACTTAGCATTATATAGTGAAAAGTTGTAAGAGGGAGAAAAGTTGGCAAGTTGTACAGACAGTGGAAGCTCTGAAAAATGAAGTGTGGGATCAATGAGACAAGAGAGAGCAAGACATGCAAACAAGTCCTAGAATAGTGATCTCACACTCGTATAACATCAAACCAAGTCACTAGAACACACAATACCCAAAATCAACATGCATACATTGAAGCAATAGCAAAGCAAAACTTATTTCTACATACGACAATTGAAACGTAGCTTTGTGACACTTAGAATACAAGTTACGACATAAGTGTTGGATGAAACTAGAAAGTGTAATAAGATATAAGAGAGTCTCTAGTGCACATTATTATGATATATTTGATAAACTAATGCAAAATGGTGTGCTATAGTTTCCTATGGTGGTGTGCCAAAGTATGACACATGCAGAAGCACAAACAACTAAAAATGGCACCTGCAACCATAATAAAAGGTGAAAACAACACTTGCAAAAGCTAAAGGAATTATAAGTGACACATGCTAAAGTGAAGAGGAAGTTCAAGTTACACTTGTGAAAGTGAAAGGAAACAAAAATGACACCCACGAAAGTGAAAACAACGTGTACGAAAGCAAAAGTGTGTAAAAACAACATTTGAGAAAACTCATTGGGATGATGGTACACTTTGCACTAAGAGTGAGATAGACTATCAAATAATATTGTGCACTAATTCTTGGCATGGGTTGCGCAGTGAAATTTTCCCAACCACTGTCAGTAGGGGCTACGCAGGGTCTATGAGTTGTGTAATTCTTGTTAACAAGGACCGTGCAATGATGTTTTGTAGAGGTAAACAATGACCACTGACCTTGCAGAATAGAGGTGTGCTTGTGAATGCATCAAAAGCTAATATGTCTAAGAAAGTGTTTTTGATAGTTAAAATCTTGAAAGAAGGCTATAACACTCAAAAAACATCAACCAATCATGAATTGACTATGATAAACTTGGAATGAAAAATCATAAGATCACCAGAAAGCTTCAAAATTCAAGAGGAGGAAAAATTTTGAAGGGCATTTGTTGCAACGACAACACTTAGCAACACACTCTAGATTCTATTTTTAGGTATCACCTTTAGGCATAGATTCTAGTATTTCAAGTAGTGTTAATTCACCATGCGGATTGCCTCAGCTTCCCCATTTATCTCAGCTATAGATGTAATCTCTTTCATTCCATTTTTGGGCTAAACACATTTACAAGGCTTACCATATCCCAATTGTTTTGATTTGGGATAAGGATATTATATATAAGAAAGTTTAAGATTATTTGAGCTTTAGTTCCATCTCCAGTGTTTCTTCACTACTAGTAGCCATATTCAGTACCCCAATGAAGTCAATACAAGAATACAAGCATTGGTTTGCTTCCAGGAAGCTTGTTCAATACCCCAACAAAGTTGCTTGCGTCACCTCTCTGTGCGTGAATACTTTCTCTTCTTTCACCCTTTACTTTATTTTCAATATGCTTATTAACATTGTTTTGTAATTTATATCACAATTTCCATTTCAAAACTTTTCCACATTGTTCTATTGGGCAAGACAAGAGAAATTTCATGCACGGTATTATTGAACAAAACCCAAAAAAATACATGAGAAAACAAGAAAGACGAAAGAAAAGGAATAAATTAAATGTAATACTAAAAAAAAATAATCATGCAAGACAAGAAGAGACAAAGAAAAGGGAAGACTAGATGCAGAGAAATATGCAAGGATAATGCAATTAGAAATAAAGCTAAAATGAAACTAAACCTACTCCTAATCTAACGATTTAGAAGGTCAGGACCAAGTGAAGTGAAATTTCCAATGTAAACACTAAAGTTGCTTCCAACCTGTAAGTAGAAAGATATAAGCAATTAAACATGACATGAAGCAACGTGTAAAAACAAAAATATGGTCAAGAATCATTTTCATAAGAGATAGAAGGTATTTCCTAGAGGTAAAAAGACGTGCCATAACAACTAATTTTAACCAATCTATAGCCTCATGTTTCCAATCAGAAAAATAATCATACAAACCTCGAATGCTCATCATGAATGTACCTTATGTGTATTCTCATTCTTAGAAAGGATTAGGTAAGATTGCAACTCATTATTTACAACATAACTTTCTAAGAAAGATGTTTCCAGCCAATCATATATTCGATCAAGGAATTCAAAAGAATCCTTTTGAAAACCATTAAATTCTTGGGAGAATGAATTTCAACAAGAATATTCAAATGATAGGGAGAATATTTCAAAAATATAAGCTAATCTCATTTTGAAAATTTGCCAAGATATTGAGGACCTGAGATAACCATCAGCATAGGATGAAGATTCTCAATTGCATGACAAGTATTTAAACATTGAAGTGATAAATGATAAATATAAATTGGTTTGACAATATCAATCGATGTAAAACAACTATCATCATATATACTAGTGGGAAAATGATTATTTGAATGATAGTTGTTAGACCCAACATTATGATCAGATTGGTGGCTTGACATAAAAGAATCTAGATTCTTGATTACTTCCCTTTGTATCTTATTCCATACTAGACCCATAATATAAAATCTTAGGGAATTAAATAAAAAAATTGTTGCCCTTGTAAATTTGGGAATCCAATTAGAATAACATGCTGACAAAAGGTTAGAAATATGTGTCAAATCAAATCTATCATCCATATCATCATGAGACTTTTGATCCACCAATTGATTCAAGCATTGGAAGATACTCAAAAGGATTGATTGTGTTAGAAAAATGATTGGCTCCAAAATACTAACAGGAAGGACGAGGAGTTGACTGCTCATGGAAGAATTTGATAGGAAGGAATCTTTCATGGAATGATGATCTATGTCTTGATAATTGGGATGGAATATTTCAAAGCTATGTACATTTATGAAAGGTATGTGCTCCAATCCTAGATTTTATACAAGGTATTTTCATAAAGAAGAATTAGTCAAGCAGGAATCTTCTATCTAATTGGAGATTCTATTTTGAGGATTAAGAGAATTAACTTGAAAATGCTAAAAATCCATCAAGAAAGAAATTACATCCAATGAAAAAATGTTAAGAAAACAATTATGTTAGATAATCCTAGTCTGACTTAGTTTAGAGAGCTCATTAGGATTTTGATATACTAACATAACCATCAACTGAATTTGAAGTGCCTATACTCCTTAACAAGTTCTTGAACTTTCAAATGTTGAATGATTGAATTTTTAAAGCATGGTTAGTGGTGAGCACTAGTATTGCAACAATAATGTTGCAACCCATGGGTTGCCTACTTTACTCTTATCAACCCGGTAGTTCGTAACAAACTTGGAAGGGACGATGTTGTATACACAAGTACTAGTTCTTACTGCAGGCTGTCACTTGGTCAGCCGGCACAAGATCACTAGGAGCTCAAGCCAACTCCTATGGATTCTAGAAGAAGCTCTATATGTGATGAAAGAAAGGAAAGCTTACTCTACAAAGGCTACTCTAATTGCAGAAAGGAAAAACACTGAAATCTAAAGTAAACCTAGCAAACCCTACTTAAACAACTAATCCTTATTTTGTAGAAAGCACTATGAAAACCATGAAATGAATGCCATTACCTACTCAAGGAAGTAAACAACATCTATTCAAGCTATTTCTAGAAGTAAATGAGCAAAAACATCTTTTTGGATTTTTATGTATTTTTATGTGAAATTGGCATGCATGTATTTTATTGTGTGTGAAGGTGGAAGTGAATAGGTGGTGCTGAAGGGTGAATTTGGGGTTTGAGGAGATGTAGGATGGTGTAGATGGGTCCTAGGAGGTCTCGGGTGGCCTTCTAGAAGCTTTTCTCACACTTTCCCTTCAAAAGAATGGCTGCAGGAAAATCTACAGGAGGACACAAGGGATCTATAAGAGGTATACATGAGGATGCCGAGAGCAGTTTTGAAGGTTTTGAGGGTGTGAGAGTTGGTGGAAAAGGTAGGTGGAGGTTGGGATGATGTGTTAGGCACCTAGGGTCCACCAAGAATCACTAGGAGAGGCAAAGATGATTGGGAGAGAGGAAGAAGTCCTATGGAAAATGCAGAAAACTTTGGCAGATTTGAGGGGAGACTTAGGCGACCTGTAGGGAATGGATTAGATGGAGAATGGAGTGGTTGATAGTCTAGAATACTGCTAGAATATATCTGCTACATACACAACTAACAATCAACCAATGAGATTAAGGAAGCAAGGAAATACATGCATCAAAAAAACAGAATTTTGCATCAAGCTAGCATAAATTATGAGCTATAGAAGTAAATGTTGAAAAATGCTCCAAGGAAAGAAAGCATCGAAGAAGACTTATATTTCAAATACAGAAATGAGCATGGTGGAAGAGATCTAAATCAAAGAATTAACCTTCTAACACACTTGCAAACACTAGAAATCCTATGGAGAAGGACTGTGTTTTTGGGGCAGCAAGAGGGTCTTTCCCTCAATTCATAGTCCCAAGGGGAGGAAAAGAGGCCAAGGCACTGTTGCTAGCCTTTTGAATCTTCTTTCTATCATAGCTTAACCTGCTATAGAAAACACAAATGAAAGCAAAAAACTAAACCATCAAAAACATCCTATTCTTAACCAAGAAAGAAATTCATCTAACAGCAACCAATCCATAAACTCAAACAAAGCATATAAATACAAACAAGAGGAGCTCAGCTGCTTGGATTGGGCCCTAACCCAAGAGCTTCAGCCCTATAAGGTAACTCATTGCTAGCTCAAAAAGGATCTCATCTTTATTATCAAAACAATAATAGGATTACATTAAATTGCCCACAAAAGTAAGCTCAAAGTTGAGCAGAGTTTTACAATAGCAAAAGTACAACAAAAATATGACAAAAATTTGACCCTAGTGAGGCCCTAGGCCTCTCTACTTATACAACTGAAGCTCCCAACAACTTCCTTAAAATCAAGGAAGCTTGGATCCCAAAACTTGAGATAAACATAAGTTATCCTCCACTTGCCTGGTTGCCTCCTAGTGCATTGAATTGGTTGTTTGTACTCCAAGCTGCATGAAGGGGAATTCAAATTGGGGAGTAATAAATGAGGGGGATTCCATCCTATAAATCATTTCCTTTGTCCACTTCAAATTATTGTTGCAAATTTTCCACTGAATCTTTGACTTTGTCTTCAAAATTCAACAAAATCTGCATTAAACACATATTAGACCTCATGGCATCATAACTAACTCAACTCACTTCATAAGCATAAATATAATAAAAAAACATGCAATAAGCTAAGAGAATGGTAGATTTAACTATGTTAGGAGGAAAATTGAGACCATATAATTACTCATTTATGGGCCTCATCATCACCCCCTACTGAAGGTGTTGCTCATCCTCTGAGCAACTTAGTCCATCTCCTTATCTTTGATGGCCCTTGTGGCCTCTCTAGCATACCAAGATTCTGATGTTGTCTCCTCTTCCTTGTCATAGAATTCTGCTTTTATGTCTATATCTTCCCACTGCCTCTACTCTTCTTCTTTGATTCTCCCTTCTAGCATGCCTAACAGTAGTGGTGGACTTAGTTTGAGTCCAATCCAATTGACCTGCAGCCTCTGTATTGAGTGCTTATACATTGGCACTCTCCTTAGTGCCTCCTTCATCCTCATTGGTGAATGATATTCCCTGATCTTCAGACTATGGGGTAAGGTGTTCCATCTCCTCATACATGCATGCACACAGTCATCCCCAAGTAACATTTCCATGTCCTCAAAATGTGCAGTGACCTGTGCTTGATCACTTATATATCTAGGTGCAATTTGAGGATTATTTTCAAGCAGCTGTTGTGTGCTGATGAGAGCCATGGGATCTGATGGCTCAGCTCTGATAATTAGTGGCTCATTCTTCTCTCTGATCATCAACCTTTTTACTTCAGTTTCCCTTAACTCCTCATGGTTCATCCATGAAGCCGTGTCCATTAGTTGTAGGTCCCCTAGCCTAGCATTGGGCTCCCACACATTCATGTCTATGAGGGCCATATTATGCAGGTAAAATTCTGCCATTTTTGCCTTATCTTCTGTTGTGTTTTGGTCACACAAGTCCATAAATTGTCTATAATCTTGAAAAGGAATTGTGCCTCTTTGTGCCAAAGTCTTTATCTGAAACTGTAGCCGTTGTTCCTTCAGGTATAATCCATAGGATTTTGTTGGTGTTCTAAATTACAGTGCCTCCATGGATAAGCCAACTATACATGCCAGCTAGGTTTATTTCTCCTTTAGTTGCCTTCTTAGCAATTCATTTTCAGTTTGGAGTTGGCTTCTTGCAATTGCCTCCATATGTCTGATAACACTTAACTCCCTACCCATTTCTCTAATCTTGTTCTCCATGTGGCCAACATCCTCAACTCCCTTGGATTTTGCTATTTGCATCCACCTACATGTTCTTATTCTTTCCTATTCTATTTCAAAGTATAGTGGGATTGCAAATGTTTGTGGAATTATCATTCTTCCTTCAAGGAGATGGTAAGAGTAGGCAAGGATAGGCTAGGGATTAGGTTCTTGTGGCTCTGTAGCTTCCTCCTTCCACTTTGGCTACTCTTCCATTGTTTTCCCAAGTTGTTGGGTCTCCTGTAGCCTTGACAGTGTCTCCTGTAGAACTGTTTGTGCCTCCTGTAGGACTTTTTTTGGGTCCTGTAGTTGCACTTTTTCCTTCCAAGTGGAAGATCTAGGAGTCCCTCTTTCATATGTGATAGGGGTTTTAGAGGGAGATTCTTCCCCTTTGACAGTGGGTGAATCTTCAATTGTAATGAGAACTGTTGAAGATGGTTGGGGTTTCCTTGATTTGATCCTTGTGTTTTTCCTAGCCTTGAAATAAATGGAGGCCTACCTTTTTCTCTTTTCTTTTGGCTTAATTGGTGTGCTCAACACTGTGAGGGTAGTTGTTGCCTCTCTTTCCAGAGTCTCAGGGGACCCTTCTCTTTGTTTTGCCTCTACTGCCTCTTTTTCTCCTCCTTCTGTCTCTTTTTTTATCTCTATTTGCTTTGTTTCTTCCTTTTCTATCTCTTCATCCTTCTCCTCTTCTATCTTAGTTTCTTCCTCCTCCTTTTCTTGTCCTATTGAGTCATCATTTGCTTCACCTTCTCCCCCTTTCTACTCTTCTTCCTCACTGTCAGAAGGATTGATATCATGGTGAGGGCCTTTATGTCATCTTATGTTGTCATGTTTCTTAAGACTTCACATGCTATAGGGAGTGTGAATATATGGGGGGCTTCTTCCACTAAAATTTTGATTAACCCATGGTGAGCCCGCTAATCTTTACTCCCTGCCTTAAACGTAATGCTGGAGTCTATGAGGGACTGCAAGAGGAAATAGGGGATGTTGAGTTTCTGGGGTGTTGGAGTGTCCATGCCATATCTCAGCTCATGAAGGATTCTAAAATGGTAGCCATAGACTATGCTATACCTCCCCTCATAGGAAATATATTTGATGATTTGGTAACTAACCTCATCCCAAGGGTAGGGTATGCTTGTCCTTCTAATGCCATTTTTATCTTCTATAGGATGTTCACTGTTTTGGAAGAAGTTTTTCTTGGCAGCCTGTCCAATTGGTTTTTCATATTTTCTCCAAGGTAATCCAAGAGGAAGGGTAGTAACCCTACTAATAAATTCTAGGGTTATTTCCATGGAAATACCTCTAAAAGTGATAGTGGCATGGGTTCTTGAGTGAGGGACTAAAGAAAGGGAAAATTCCTAACAAAATTCCTCATCAAACCCTCAGAATTTCTCAAAAAAGGTCATACAATTTGCCCTTGTGAATATGGCTACTACTTGGAGATGTTCATGGAGCCTGGTTGAATTAGTGGGTTCCTTCCTCATGAATCTTCTTTTCATTATGCTTATACCCCTTTTGAACACTAAATGTAGAGATGGAGACAAGAATTTTGAAGAAAATAGGAAAACAGAGCAGAACTGTGTTTTTTTTTTTTAAATAGGCAGAAATTTTTATGTAATTCCTCTTCTTATATGGGCTCAATTCCTCCTTAAAATAATATCATTCCTTGCACATATTGATAATCAAGGTGGGTATGCATGGAACGTACCTCCTCAAGCCAGAAATCGAGCAAAAAACCTATGTTTTCTTCTTAAAAATAACTCACTTCCCCTCCTGTAGAACTATTGTAGGTGCTCCTATAGAACCTGTAAGTGCTCCTGTAGACAACGCCGAGAGTAGGAGGATGGGTGAGATCGATAGAAAATGATTGTTTCAAGGTTGTGGGGAGACAAGGAGTTTGTTGCAGCTAATTTTACGAGGAGAGAATGAGAGAAATTGTGGTGAGAGTGCTTGAGGAGGAGTACTTATTGTTGGGTTGTGTTATATTCACAGGGGGGGCGGCAGCCCCCC